>JAIPMN010011007.1:0-12788 GCA_020650975.1 Apostichopus californicus
ATATATCCCTTTACAAACAAGCGCGAAATAATACAAAGGATAAGTAAGAGGAAGAAGAAAAGAACAAAGAACAAAGGGAAGAAACAATCAAGAAAGAATCACGACTTAATGATAATAATCGTTGAGTGATATAGATTTCATGTTTTGTTTGAAGCAATGAATTATTTTTGGAAATTGTTGTTGTGTTGTCCAAACTATTCCAGATTGTAATTCCATAATTGATAAAAAGTCGAGGAGTTATCTTGGAAAAGACACTTTTACGGAAATTGTGACAAAAACGGGTTTTGTAGTTATGAATGTCACAATTAAAAAGATAGTAATCAACAAAGTTAGAGGGCAAAAGTTTATTGACATATTTTTACATAAATTGAGCGACTTGGACTTTGTATGTGTCAAAGATGTTTAAGGTTTTTAAATTAGAAAATATGATATTACTTTGAGCACGATAACTAGAATTTGTAATGGCCTTCTTCTGGAGAGTAAACAGGCGATTATGGTAAGATGGATAGGTGTATCCCCAAATTATGCAGCAGTAAAACTACTTTGAACTAATGAGGGAATCGTACAGTGTTTTAAGTGTATCGCATGGTACAAAATATATTCAAATACTCCTTGAGATTTGGGAGCATAGACTATTATTTTGATAGCTCCAGGTGAGATATGAGTCAAGAAGAATACCTACAAAATTAAATTTTTTAACAATATTAATATCACCATTATCAATAAATACGTTAACTATACCAACCTTTGGCTTAACAGGACATACAAGTTTTTTTGCTTACATTAAAAGACAACTTATTTGCTTTAAACCAGTTTGATACAGAATATAGTTCAGAGTCAATGACACGAGTAGCACAATGAATATCCCTATGCTTAAAACGAATACTGTTGTCGTCTGCAAAGAGTGTAAAGTTAAGGACAAGTTATTTATGTAGATAAGAAATAGTAGTGGTCCAAGTACAGAAACCTGTGGGATGCCGCAGCTTACTGTACTGGTCTTAGTAGTTTCATCACTAATGCGTACAACCTGCTCTCTTGAAAAGATAGCTTTCAAATCAATTGTATGCAACGCCTCGGATTCCACAATGGCTAAGCTTATTTAGTAAGATGTATGGTTGACAGTGTGGAATGTTTTAGATATATCTAGAAACATACGCTGGTTGATGTAGCCAGTAGAAAAACTCTGAACTTGCGAAAAACCGTCATGACGGATACCAGATTATTCAGATGAAGGTAACTTGGTCGTTACTGCGAATGGAACCACCTTCTTTAACCTTAAGGTTAGGATACTATACACTGTGTGGATACGATGTAGAAACTAGTACATTTACATTTGTACTATTTAGTTTACTTGTTACGTTGGTTGGTGTCAACTATGAGTTGTGAGTTGTTTCGACTTACTTCTTATACATTGCCTAATATACTTTCATCGACAGGAGCTTAATTAAATCCACACATACTATCGATTTTTATACTTTTGGTCGTTATTTTCATAATACTTTGTTTTTCTTTCCGGAAAGCCTTAGACGGGATTCCTTGCCGAAATTTCTTGTTTACCTTAAATTTTCGGATGGACTGCTCAAATGATATGCCAATATTTTGGACATAAATATTTTATGTATGTCTTTCTTCAAATTTCAGTGCAACTTTAACGGCAGAATCAATTTCTGTGTATTCCATGTTACCATCTATATGCGCTTGTACACATATATTGTACCTCGTTGCCTGTTGCAAACAACAAAAACCCCATAGATGACAACCAACGTCAGTTCAGTTTATATAGTCTTGCGCAAAAAATATCAAAGGGACAGTGGTATTGACAAACACGGCGGTGAAACCAGATTTGGAGCTATCTGAAGTATATTCGCTGTTGTTTTCAAAAGTCAATTCTATTTCAACTTTGATTTCGATGTTAGGAGGAACAGACTTGAAAATGTACAGAGAAAAGTGTACTGACAAACGTCAATTACATAAACAAAATATCGTATCAATGCTTAAGCAAATGTTACTCTTCCGAGTAAATCTCATTAATGAATTCCATACTTCCTGCAAGGTCAACGAGCTGCTCCGAAAAGTCTTTTGATATTGCTCTGTTACTTTCGGCACCGTTCGGTTCGCTGGACATTTCGTTTCGTCTGTCTTCGTCCTTGCTTATCTGAACAAGATCGTCAATTGCATGACCAAGAAAAGCCAAGTCTGTGCCGATACCAACGGCACTCAAAAGAATCGATGCCGCAGTAACCGCACTAGCAGCCCTTGCGACTGCTCCTCTTTCTTTAGCGATATCACCATCCGCCTGTGTAGATAAATGGGGGAAAAGCTTTGAATCATATTTCAAACATGGTTTACTGCCAGTATGGTCCCACTTTGTAAGCCCTTTCTTGCCTATCGCTTCATCATTGCTCTCAAAATTTCTGGGAAGCATTAAACTGGTGATGATTTACATGTACTTTCAATATGTCTTTATCGGCAGTGAATTCTTAGTATATTTCTTCAAAGAATGAATAAGTTATTATTTATCCGATTTTATCAATTCAACTAACTGACAGAGGGACCAAAAAAAAAAGACTTCATTTAGGTTTCGATATTTACATCTCTCTGAAAGTCATTTACGAAGTAGATTGGAACGTGAAAAAACATAATCAGTTTACTTCAATACAATACAATGTCTATCGCGTAGCTTTGCTCTATGGAATCCGATATGTTCATGCACTTGTCACACATGGTATTATAGTCATTTTGATATTTTTCAAGTTAAAGTGTACGTGTACGTTCTATTAGATATGTCAGTTCTTGTTTATTGACGTCAAGATGATCAAGGTTACTATGAAAGATGTGAGTGAACATTTTATGCCATCCTTGCTGTCACCTCTGTGGTATGGGAAGGATTGGATTTACCGATTAACAAACTGAGGAATAGAAAATTACTAAAAGGCATTGCTTTAGTAACACAAAATGTGTACAGCAGAAGCAAACCAGAAATCTTCAACTTCTGCTGAATGTCACAAGGTGTCTTTTTTACATACTTATCTGAAAATTCAATTTTTCAAGTTGATTAAAACCCAGTATAAACACATGAAAGAACATATTTATAAATAGGATATTTATCAATATGTGGACGCACTCTCTAGAATTTATCAAAGTGATAAACATATCCCTGTTAACCAATTTAAAGGAAACAATATTGATAAAAACCATGTCCAATTAGATTGACACTTACATCAAATGCTGAAGCTGCAGCTGCAGCTGCTTCTCCAACAACGAATGTCTTTTTAGCCCGACCAACCTGCCCTAGATGGGCAGCCATGTTAACACCAGGAAGGTGGGTGTCAGCGGCGAGGTACCGCCTTACAAAGACACGGAATGTTATGTATGCATTGCTAAGCGCTGGTTCTGGAATTGCCTCTACAAGATGATCAAACGAAGCTTGCTTTGCTTTTATCGCCACCGCAGCAAACTCTTTGATTTCCTCTCTGGTGAGCATGTGATGCAGCATACCATTCATCTCTGTAAGAATATTTTTGACGCAAACTTCCACATTATTAATCTTTTGGTGAATATTCAAACAGTTTTCTCCATTTTGATAAAGTTGAATTATCTCGTTTTTCATATTTGTTAGGTGTGTTAATTCGTCACTTCCTAATTGCTTCGAATCACGACCTGTCTTCATTTTGCTTTTAATAAACTCCAGCATCAGATGGATAGTAACTGTCGCTTTTGCGAAATGCTTATTAAAGTTGACAAACACTTTAAGAACAGGTTTAAACTCTTCAACCCTTTTTGGATCCCCAATGACCTTCTCAACCGAAAACCCGATGTTCAAAGTAGCTCCGGCCAGTCCTACTACTCCAGTAATTAATAGTGAGATGGTTTTTGCAAAATTTAAAAGTGGAGAGATTTCCCCAGCGATTGACATTTCACCACCTAAAAACATTGCTAAACTTCCACCAGTGACGTTATTGTTTATCTCTTTCTTATTGTTAATGGCTACTTTAGCTAATTTTCGTACATCGGCAACCCTCTCTTCAGAGAAGACTTCTTCATTTGTTGATAATGGAAAATCCTTTAAAAAATTGAAAATAATTGAGTTATATCATTATACTTCATAGTTATCAATCCGTAGGAAGGATGCTCATAATTTGTCTCATTTACTCACAGTAAAGGGTAATATTATTAAAATCAACAAGTGACGAAGACAATATCATTTCAAATATCCCCAAAAGGACGTTACTTAGTTCTCTGTGTATGACATTGACGTTAGGAAAACGATGTGTACTTATTAATTCAAAAACAGTTCTACATGCTACTAATGATCAGCAGTTGTGTAAGGACACGCCGTGGTGCAACTGAAATGTTCGCAGATTCTACAGGGAATGAAGTCACGCATTGTTGGACCGAAGGACAGAACTTGTGAATAATCCTTCTGAACAATAGATGCCACTTATATATATTTTTTTAACGTTGCCAATAGAAAACAGCACCAATTTGCATCAAGGCAACCTCATTTTATCAGAACGTAGGACGATATATCCCCCTTCCCCCATAACAAGCGTAGGGTGTACTGTGTGACCGGTAATTAAGTTTAGGAAAAGCTAAAATAGTATATTTTTGCTAAAATATATGTTCAAATCACCTTAGTGTTGCCATATGTGTGTAAGTAATTCAATTTTACGAGTCACAAGTGAAAATGTGGTTGGTAACCTTTAGACTTTAGACTTGATAATGACAAATGCAACTAAACTGCAACAAAGCGATGAGCATTAGATACATCAATTAATAATATGAGTATGAATATGGATATGAATATGAACTAGTTGCAAAACGGTAGATTGAATTATCCGAGAACAATATGCTCTCAATTACATTAATACAATACATTGATACAATACATTGATAACGTGAAATAAAATGAGTACAATACCAGAATCTCATTAAGACAGCGTGCAGAAAACTCCAAAGCTTCAAGTGCATGCGTAGCTTCCATTTTTAAGATAGTTGATTGGTTGCCTTCTGCGAGGTTGATCACATCTGTCTACAACATAAGTATTCGATATTTTATATGGTTATACTCTGGTATAAAAAAACTTCAACGTCAATCAGTCTTGTTTTACTTTACTTTTACTTTTCTCTTACTTGTTCACAATAACCCACCAACAGCCCTGGTACTGTCGCATTCTCATATTGCTGTTGCTTGGTGTTGTGTTTTTGTGTAGTTATATATGTGTAGTTATATATTGTGCTAATCCGTTCTGCTCTTTGATGTGTTGTTACGTTTACGTTACTAGCAGAGATGAGTAAACCTGCAGTGACCAAGTTATGCGTGCCAGACACATATCATTACCATTTGAGGAATGAAACTGGTTTCCTTACACAAATGCATTTCCTTTTCCGCGCTGCTTATTGCTTCTTAGTATTCAGTTGGCAGAAGTTTACAGCATATCTTATGTTGTAGCCAGCTTCTAGTGCTCTAATGGATACAAGGCATGTTGAACATGTATAGGCAGGGAACACCTTTTTTAGTATCATGTACCTCTGTATATGTATATATTCACATTTAAGTACGTTTATGCCCCCCATATAGTTGCATTTGTCCATAATAGGCTAACATGGCACCATATGACCATTCCTAACTATCAAATACATTTTAAATTACGGATATTAACCTTCATTAGCATGCACAAATCACTACAAACAAATCGTTTTGGGGGAGATTAGAGACAGTCTGTCGCGAGGCAACACCTGGGTAGTGTCGCTTTCAACTTCAAACACTAACACATCACATCCTGTAGACTAAACGAGTTCCTGCTTGCAGGAGGATCTAAAATACATACATACATACATAATGAAGTTCAATGTCCTATTCCAATGGTATTCTATTGACATACTATTCATAGAAGTAATGACTCTTTAGACTGATAAAGAGGATACATTATCTTTTGGCTTATTCGTCAAAGACGGTTTATACGTCCATAAGTTGAAAGTTAAACTTATTTTTAAAAGCCTACAATGTCGCTGAGATTATCAGAACCAACAACTGTGATACTTTTGTGTAGCCTGTATAATTCATGATGATGAGCTTTATCAAAGTTGTTGTCTTTGGTTTCCTTTGGTTGGCCTAACATTAGGCCTAGTTGAACAAAAAACTCCAACGCTGTACATTCTCCTAGTAAAGTGCAGTATGACAATTGGAAACTTCAACAGCTTAATGAATGGGGCAATTATAAATTTCCCCGCCATGACGTCGGAATTTCCAAATGTTTACCCGGGCTCCGTCGAGAAGAAGGTTTTATTAGGCGCGTTCAATGTTAAGAAAATTTGAAACGGATACTCCGTCAAAAACCCTAGCATAATTATAATGAGAATGACCCATCGATGCCCTTATCGTTTCCTAAGCGAGTTCAATATTCACAAAGATTGAAAATATGTCTAAGTCCAAGCATTATTATAATGAGAATAATTATAATGAGAATGACCCATCGATGCCCTTATCGTTTCCTAAGCGAGTTCAATATTCACAAAGATTGAAAATATGTCTAAGTCCAAGCATTTCCCTGCAGTTGCTACACCGGCTCCGTCGGACATGTCGTTAAAACCCTTGCATTGTTTTGAAACAAGATGTTAATTGTCAACTGGGCTAGTTGATTAGAAAAATTGACAGATTATTTCCGTTGATTGGATGAGAATGTACAATTCCACAAAACAAAAGTATCCATTTATCAAATCATAGGATTCTTTCATTATAGCATCTGTAAATTACCCAAGAGATAAATCTAATATACATGAATTTTCATTAACAAATTGATCAACATAGAATAATACCTTGGCTTTTCATGAGATCATATTGAGGTCTATGGATATATTTAAATGTTCTGAGGGGAGCCGTGGTAACAAAAATGGGGAAGCAAGGGTAAATACAGTTATGTCAGGAGCAGGTAAATGGTCTCGCCCAATGGTTCCAGATTTACAGAAATACAGAAACCACTGGTGGTTTCGAGTGCTATCTTAGCAGGAAACACGCAAGGAGTCAGTTCATTTACACACAACCATGTCATTTCTTTCTCTTGCTATAAGGTTATTAACTGTGTTTTCACTGAAACATCTGAGCACGCAAAAAAGGGCTCCACAGCCAAACATTACCTCACATATTATTACATCTACACTGACTGAGTCAAGACATGCACAAGAACAAGATTCACACCTCTTATGAGATCTTTATTTCATTTTATTTTTATTTTGGTTTCCACTATGTTTTACGTAACCAACAAAATGAGCATATAACAAAATAGCAATTTTCAATAAAGCCAAAAGACCAATGCATGAAGTTATGTATAACAAATAAAAACACTTAAAGTGTGACATAAGTGAAAAACAATTTTTTGTTCACTGGATCCATCGCTCAATGTAAGGAGCCTCGAGTTTATTCAACTGCCAGTGAAATTCAGTGTCTAAACATATATGCGAGAGGTCGGTGCGTAAAGTTTCAAAAGGTAACTAATCTCTCGATAACAATGACTTAAAAATGATGAATACCCCTTTAAAGCGTATTTCCGTGACCTTGTGTCCATAAATCACTTCTTAAATGGCGTCAAATTCACTGATAATAACGTCTTTACATGTTGCAGTCTGAAATGAATAGATCTGCATATGAACTCCTTACTTTTGTACAAAGCTTTTCTGTCCATTTCGTGCCATGGAACAGATTTATTTCTGATTTAATCTTTAATATTAGTCGATCTTCGATGACGAAGACATGGTTCCAGACTCATGCAGTCCGATATTGCTGACATTCCAGGCAACTATAATGCTGCAATGTATTGTCCTATGCCGTTGGACTGTTGCTCGCTCATGGGTGATCAATGGTATTTTCTACTGTTGACATTGGGCATTGGCTCTGAAAAAATGGAAAGAGATGGTACAGATCAAGACACAGAAACTGTTTAAAGCTGCACTTCTAGTGGTCGGCTACTGTGAAAAATATTTCTTTTCATGTTATGTACTGAGATAATTACTATAGTGCGCACACACACACACAGTTTTCATGTAAACAATATTTAACTTTCCAACAATTACAATGAGAGACAATACCTAAAAGCAACATGAGCATTTTCACATTTTCAAATCAATCATCACAGCTTGTTAAATATTGTATTTTAAACAGCATGACTACTAAGGAATACTGTATATGTAAATCAAAGCAGTGAAGATTTTATTTTTCTTTCAAAACATTTTGGTTAACCTCCCGGCTCCCATAGGCATACTGTTCCAATGTGCTCTTCAAAGCTCTACTTTCTAGATATAATGCCAACTGGTAATCTAGGAAGTTATCAAGTGACTGAACTGACATATTCTGGACCACAAAGCAGGAAGAAACATTCAATTTTGTTTGCAATTTAAGCTTACTTTTTATTTTAAACTTCAAACCAGATCTCAAAAGATATTGAATCAAGTAAATTTCTATACCTGTTTGTTGAGCATTATTCAGAGAGAGTCTTTTCTTGATATCACTTCCATCAACAGGATGATCAATAGAGTCATCTTGATCAGAATCCTCTTGCTCATATAGCCTCCTTCTGTTGTAACTCCTGTTCATGAACAAATAAAATCATAATGAAGTATATTCAAGTATCCAGACTGTTGATGGATAGCATTGAGAAAGGTTAGAGGTTACCTCAGCGGCTGATCAAGGACCTGCATACTCCACAACGTGTGCGAAAGACATCGCATCACACTCCCACTGGTGAATGCAGTTAGATGGACTACAAGGCTCCAAAGATTGACATTTTGGGGTAGAGACGTGTTACTCTTCAACTACTAGATTGAGGCAAGACTACTATGGATCAGAAGTTAGCAAAGGATTGATTGATAAGTGGGAACAAGTTGGGCATTTTATTTGAATTAAAAAATTGGCACAATAATTGATATCGAACCCCTTCACTGTCCGCTACACAGTCTGACTAATTCTACCACTTGAGCCAATATCCAACATTTAGTGTGTTCATGATTACTTTTAGCCCTGACACACACTACCAATGAGATGAGTATAATGTCTGTCATTTCTTTCAACACACACCATTTGCTGTATCATACTGCTTGCAAATTCCTACAATGCAGCATGAGATGTCATACAGGGAAATGATACTTTTAAGGTAAAAGTAAAGTAAAAGAGCTACACTACTACAATCATTCTTAACGTTAATAACTCTTAAGTGTCATACTTGATGTTAATGCAGACATCCCCAGTATATTGTTTTATAATAGTGTGTATCCCCACTTCACTCTGTATGCTCCAACTGACATGTATTTCAATTCACAATACAGTAGTTTTAACATTAATAACTCTTGACTGTCATATTGATGTTATTGTAGACATACCGAGTCTATTGGTTTTTATAATAGTGTGTATCCCCTCTTCACTCCCTAAGTCTCAACTCACATGTATTTAAATTCACAATACAGAAGTCTTTCTAAACAATACTTTACTGTCATATTTTAAGTTATGCCTAATGGTTTTACAATAATGTGTATCCCCACTTTACTATCTAATTTCCAACTGACATGTATTTCAATTCACAAACCAGTAGCCATTCTTAACATGATTAAGTCATAACTATCATACTTGATGTTATTGTAGACATCTCCTGTCTAGTGGTTTTATAACAGTGTGTATCCTCACTTAATGCACTCTCTGCAGTTCCAGCTGACATGTATATTTAAGTTTTTGAAGCATTTATCAGAGTTTTAAAAATGCTCGCACAAATTTCTAGGTTTAAAACGTAGTACCAAAACAGAGTTAGCCCTACATTTCAACTTCTGCCAGTGTGATTTCCCCTACATCAAACTGATGAAAGAGGCATCGTTGGAAATGTTGGATCTGATATGGATTGCAACGTTCACCTCTTTTTAGAGAAATGGTTGTTTAATGACCAGACTGGAATCCTGAGAGCAAAGTTGATAGTTGCATGTCAACAAAGTGATCAATGACAAATATTCCTTGCACTTAAATTTGATTGAGAATCTGAAGCTAGATAAATTTTCATATTTCAGCTGATCTCCATCTGTAGCCGTAAGCAACTTTCCACTGTATTGTAAGAGAAATTCCCCCGTTTCAAAGAAGAAATCTGTTACGACTCTTTTAACTGCAGTAAATAAAATCAGTGTATGATTACTGGTGAGGGGCCAGCCTTCCAGCCAAAGGAGTAGGCACCTCGTACCTCAAAAGATAGTGGTCACATGACATGTTTTGCAGGACCAACATAAACAGCATGCACTTTTATTTCCAAAAGGCAGGATGCATTTGTTCATTCTCGCTCCTTTTTCCTTACTACACCTCTCTTAAGCCATGTACTGCTCACATTGAAAAAGTATAATGTAGAATTCAACTTACCTTCTGGTGGTATTTCTTTCACATTAAAACCCTGCCTATCTTTCTTCAGGTTGATGAATTGTTTCGCCACTTCCTTGTGGTTCAATCGTCTCCTTTAAGCATCATTATTTTGTCTGTCGTCAAACGGAATAAGTTTAGAATAAGTTACTCTCTAACTGTTTGCGCTGATGTGTATGTTCTTGTTCACAAAGTTTGTGCAAACATGGAGTAAATACTGAGTGTTATATTCAGTTTTTTGAGTCAAAATACAACACGCTCTTTATATTTTTACAAAAATCATATGTCAATTTGCCCCTACTCATCATTAAGTGGTAGAAAAGTGCTGCATTATGTGTAATTGCACATTTAAAGTATAGGCTATTTGATTGTGTTCTTGGAAAATCAAGCTTAGCGGGCAACGGTTATGAGGTTGAGTGTAAGGTCCATCCAAGGACTTATTAATGATACATATTTTACATTAATTGTCCTAAAAAAATCTAAAGTATGATTTAAACATAGGCTCAGGATTGGACCCAAACGTTAGGAAACATGTACACCTGCATAAATACAATGCGTGACATTATTCATGTACTAGTTAGTGTATAGGATGTCATCAGCCAGTAGTACTAGTTAGCCTAGTAACACAATCGTTCATGTATCCATAAAATCTGTAAATAAAAGTATTAAGTTGCTACCTGAAAACCCTTCTTAATCCAATTGTATCCTAACTTAAAAAGGCACTCTAAGATGTACCGCAATGTTTACATTAAAGCTAGGCCTAGGCTCGTACTATCGTTCAGGGTAAATTGTTGCATCGAATCTTCCCTGATTTAAAATGTTAGTTTCGCTTTCTTGTCTACTTTATTTGATGTTGATATTTAAGTCGGCTGATTTCTAACAACAGAATCGTGTCTACTTGAAAATTTGAGTGAAAACTCACCTGCAGTTGGTTAATCGATGTCTTCGAACTTTTTCGTGCTTCGTCGTTTGAGGTAAACACACGGTCTGCGGAGAGCGCGGGAAATGTGGCGCCCCAATCGAATGTTGTGAAACCGATGTATGGCAAAAAGTGCAATGCGAGACATACACACTTTTCACACCTAAATGCGTTCAAAACCTGGATAGTGTGGAACATGCTCAGATCTTACTAACACACTCTGAGCATGTTATTGACAACCTGTTTGATAGTGTTTGATGATTCTAAAATCGGGGATATCCCCGTTTCGCGTGGTATCCCAAGTAGACGGGTGTGTATCTTAACGATTATCCCCAATAGGGGCCGTAAACACACCCAAACAAACACACACACGCACACGCATCCATCAGCACCTGTATGACTACATGATCATCATGATCATCATGATCATCATGATCATCATGATCAACATCATCATCATCATCATCATCATCATCATCATCATCATCATCATCATCATCATCATTATCATCATTATCATGATCATCATCATCATCATGATCATTATCATTATCATTATCATCATCATCATGATCATTATCATTATCATTATCATCATCATTATCTATGCTAGTGAACATGATGATGATGATGATGATGATGATGATGATGATGATGATGATGATGATGATGATGATGATGATGATGATGATGATGATGATGATGATAATAAATATAATCATCATTATGATAATAATAAATATTATTATTATTCTACGGCATGCCAAAAATAATAGTTGGTAATTTTTGTCTTTAACCCCTCCGAGAACTAGAGGTACTGCAAGCTGGCCGGCTGAGAGCTTTTCAATAATATCTTGTTTGAGAAACTCGTCCGCGCCGTGCATATGCTTAATATTAAGTCAAGCATATTAATACCATTAGGTAAGATATGTTGGAGTTACAAAGCTCGATAATCTAAAGAAGTAATTTTCTGCCAAAAAGGTGTAATATAGTCTAAAGAGGTATGACCATTTCTCACTCTAAGGTAATTGTACATAGTCAGTTTACCAGCATTTAAGTTAGTTGTTCCTACCTTATGAAGAAAATCGTCACAAGGATTGTTCATATATTTTCTTTCATTTCCTACATTCGTTGTTGTCCCGGGATAATTGACACCTTTTTCCGCTGTAAGAAATAGAAAACATTTGTGATGTGTCAAATTAGTTAACCCACCGGTCATAAACCACAATACTTTGCTTTTGGGGGTTAAGAAATTTAACGTAATACCTCATTTCATTTTCATTTAATTATGTTATTTATCCTAATTAGCATAATAATTTAAACATGCGGTCTCATGATTATGATAATAAAGTTTACTTTCTGTCAAAAACTGTCTGGAGAGTTCCGAAAACTGTTTTCCTGTAAAATAATACTTTCAATATAATAAGATATAGACTCAGGGACGTCGCTAGAGGGGGGCTGTGGGGGGTGTCTCACCCCCCCCCCCCA
>JAIPMN010011015.1:0-11719 GCA_020650975.1 Apostichopus californicus
AGTACAGTTTAGAGAGGTACTATGCATTAGGAAATTGTCCCAACTGGCTGCCTATATCGAGTTCTTCATGAATATTCATGTTATAAAGCTATATAGACCACCTTATATTTTTATACATACTAGGCTTACATTTAATTTGGGTTTATCCGAAGAAAGAGCATCCTCCTCTAACAAAAGAATGCACTTCCTACACAAGTATCTTTACAGACAAGAAACAAAAACGTTCTATGAATATTTGGGAGCGAAAGTGTGGATATAATCGGGCGTTTATATACGCCGACCTTTAATGCTTACTCCACGGAAAACTTGCATGATTACTTTGTAAAACAGTTTGGGAATGTGTCATTGCGTTACTTCCACATGATCTCCATGTTCAGGTACACAAAATAGGCTAAATGATATATACCCAATATTATCCAAGAAATTACTTTTCATTATTTCAGCAATTTTTATAAATTTATAATTTGGAGCCAATAATAGTTAACTTTGTGATATACGCCACTGTTGTTTAGTTATATAGTACCGTCTTATATATTTTACGCCACAGTGTGGCCGTAGAAATCAGGAAGTAGCAACTTCTGCCGCATTGCACGCCTTCGTGTATTATTTGACATGCTGAATACAGTCTATTTCCTCCAGTGAGTAATCCATATTGTAAATTAGTTAGGCATATTGTGTCTATAGTCGTTTCATGCCCCTTCGCTTTCATACAATATTCGGTAATTGTTATATCCTCTTCGTATATATTGTTAATTATATATATTTGCATGTTTTTAATTTTTCAAACACCTTGGCCTAAACTGAAAAGAAAAAATGGTGCGCAAGTCAAGTTTTTCTGAATCAAAGTCCTTACGACGTAAACGAGGTATATTTTTTATCTGATACTGAGGCAGCGCTGATTCAATGTAAGAAAAGAAAAGTTTATAAAGAAAACAACAGTCAACCATGATGGTTCACCTTTAGTTATATTTGTTTTATCACTGTCTTTCCTTGGTAATGACGTCACATAACTATAACTATGCGTGTGTCTTTATCAAGTTTTCGTAAGTTGTTCTATCTATTTGGTAATGAAGTTTTCGGAAGTTGTATCTATTTGGTAATGAGCCATTTTTTTTAACGAACAATCTAGAGACTATGGGAAGCAAAATCACTGTGTTCAATGCACTTTGCTTCTTGCCTGACAATAATTCAATCTATACTTGTGGTATTACTACATCTATAGCTTAATAAAGCCCGTAATCATCTCTTCTTCTTTCTCTTGTTATTTATAGGTGCAGTCCCCTAAGTGTGCATGAGTGTGTAATTTATATAGCATTAATGTTTTATATCAAAACCTCACATGACCACAAGACGTTAAGTGAGTTTGCTGTGAAGCCACAATTGATTGTTTGAAATACTCATTCTACGTTCAAAACTAACATCATCAGATAATCTTGGACTGCAAATGACACATTTTGGTCCTATATCCTGCTAAAGTGTATATCAAACACACCCGAGCGTAAGGTGTAATGTACTGCGAACTATATAAGGCCGTGTGGACACCATCTCCACTTCGCTTCCAAGACTTTAATAAACATACCAGATGATGATACTAGAAGAAATGTCGTGTCTGAAAATGATGGTACAATGTGACGACTTTCAGAACACGTGATATTACTGAAGAAATTATTACGTCTGACAATGGTGCTTCCAACAAAGATGCTTGTACATCAGCAACCACTTTCATTACGACGATGGTGATTTTGTCTATCATTTGTATTACTTTAGGAATGATTAATGACTTCTTAATATGCAAAAGGATACATGAAAAGAGATACCTGTCAAAGGGTCATTTCATGTAACTGTTATTCCATCATCGAGGGCAAATGACGACCCATACTACTATATATGCAACAAACGCACAATCAGCCGTTGTGGCCAATGATGGTGTTTATAGTCAACGAACTTTATTTAAATAAAAAATCTTGTATAAAAAGCTTCAGTTTGGTTTCACAAGACTCCAAATATTAAGGTTTGCTCATTTGCGTACACAAGCTTCATTTGCCACAGCGTGTATCTGGTTACTTGTAGAAACAAGGATACATAATAATTGGAACTATAAAAGTACAACCCTTAAATTGGTTTGTTTCATTGTCATATAGTGATCATTAGAGACGAAATTACAAATGGTAGAGGCTCCTTAAGATCAACTCCATTGTTCCTTCACCTTTATTAAGGATTTTTCTACTAGATGGAATCTGTTTGGTAAATGTATAATGGAGTACACCCATATGTTTTTCAGAAATATCAACAACACCTGGAGTTCGTTCTTTGGTTGTTCTTTGTAACAATATTTGCGGGCTTACAGTACTATACATATACTGTTTGCTACACAATAAGCTGGTCGTACTTACCGTGTAGTTGTCAAGCAGGTATTGTACTGCATTGTAAATACCAAGGAAATACTTCTATACTTGATACAGGTTGCATGCAAGCTACGATAATAGTAAATCAATATTCAAACGTACAATTTGGACAAGAGAACGGTGTATATTTTAATAAGTACGGACTTGATCTCATTTTCTTAAGATTGTTATGCATTGCTCAGCATCATACGTCAGTATATGTGTGTGTTACTTCCACTCTCATACAAATACTGAAATCTATTTGAAATCCCAAACCACAGCGTTCATATTTAATACAATATTCTCCATTTGTTTTCGTGATGATTGTGGTATTCTTAAGTTCTGTACTATACTCTACATTATCATAGCTAGAGGCGTCGAAAGCAAGGTCGGGGACATCTTTTCCACCGGGTAAATGTTTTAATAATGTTTATTTTCATTTATTAATATAGAAATGAGAATACTTTACTTTTTATCACATGTGTTCCCGGGCTCCTGCATATTTTCCTAGTCTCATATATACTTGCCCCCGGAGTCAGGGCTGTATCACCAACCACCCCCCCCCCCAATTATCGCCCTCCTGTCAGTTTATATAGTATATCAACAAAGTACTTAGTGACGAAATGTTTAGGGTGGTCATTGATAACTCTCTCTTTATAACATCAACTCGGATAAACAAAATTACAGTCGTATTTTCAGTATGATTGTTAAGATTTTACACAAAGTCGCAATGTGCTGCTCTTATAATGATATTACTTAATCGATCTTAGAAATTTATAAAGAAAGTTCCATCAACCAGGAAGAACATTGACTTCGTTTATCAAGCAATAGGTTCATACTAAAACTGTCGCTCTCACGCATGGTTGATTTTTTTTTGAAAATATACCGGACTGGTATGACCGTGTAACTAACTACAGACATGCAGGATTGCATTATGACCGTACGTATTACAGTATTATCTAAGGTGTGAGGCTTGTTTGCCAATGCAACGTACCGTACTCAATAAGAGGAAGTTAAAAGAATCCACCGTGTATTAAAAGAACAAGCATCCAACTGCTGTAAAAAGGCATTAAACGTCACGTAGTAGAAGAATATGGTCTATATATACAGTGTAATGGTATGAAATAAGTCAACATGGCGTACATATTTCTATACCATTTTACAATATTTTGTATTGTAAACTGCTTTAGCCAATTAACTATCTCGAGACCACCTGTCGAATTATTTTTGCTTAACCAGAATCTGCAAGTCTTTCAAGTGGATGTCAAGGAATTTATACACGTAGGGAATGGCGGTATACGTGTAGGATGTTTGACAACAATTCCTCAAGGAAGCAATACTCACGTGAATATAACTATATATGATGGTACGGAAATGGAGACCACTTCCGGGACCAACAGACTTTTCTGGACAAGGAATAAATCTCTCTTACACTTGTCGTGTAAGATAACGTTTACTTCGGACAACATGAAGTTCTCAAGTGTTTCGTTAAATGATGTTGTTATACAACATATTCAACATGAGCAGGACATTCCAGAATGCTTCCCAAGACCCAACACTATTTTTCTAGAGGATGAACTTGCTGCAGTCTTGTGTGTATCAGATCTAAATTCTCAATGGAGGGATGCATCTGAAAACTTACTTCTTGAAGCCGATCAAGAATTCTCGTTTGCGGGCAATGATGAAGTGTTCAGTAATTATGTGCTTTCGTCCACTTCAGGATTCCAAAGCATCACATGTACTAACGGAAAAACAAAAACAAATTGTACGGTGGAAGGCGTCAGGATTGTGAACGCTCTGAACATGTCGATCTCACCAAACACATTCTCTAATATTTCAATTTTCAGTTGTAATAGCAACGTACCCACTGAATATATATCATGGCACGTTCAACTTGGCAGTGATGTTATGGTAGAAGTAGGACTGGGGTCGGACCTACCTTGGCCCTATGTCATAAACGATTTCAATACTTCATCCTCTTTTGCTTTTCCTGGAGGGGCACATGGATTAAAATCCGTTTCCTGTTCGACAAGCAGGGCAGGACGTTTCGTCATGGTAACTGCGAAGAATGCTACAAATAGCACCATCAACAACGTACCCACTGAACCAAATGTCGTTTGTGACAATGATGCTTCCAGCAAAGATGCTTCCAGCAAAGATGCTTCCAGCAAAGATGCTTCCAGCAAAGATGCTTCCAGCAAAGATGCTTCCAGCAAAGATGCTTCCAGCGAAGATGCTTCCAGCAAAGATGCTTCCAGCAAAGATGCTTGCAAATCAGTAGCCCCTTTTATTACTACCATAGTCATTCTAGTAATCATTTGTATTATTTTAGCGGTCGTCACTGGCTTCTTAGCATACAAACAAGCACACCCGGATCACCACCAAAAGACTGATGTTCAAGCCGACGTCGGTCGGCGGTCATCGACGCTGAATGAAGGCAGAGCAGAATCCGCAGTCACAGATATGAATGTTTACACAGGTGTCCGCGGCGATGCAGCGAACAGTTTGCCGGACAGTGATGGACATCTCTCAACCGATATGCTTGACTATGGTGCAGTGGTGACTACTAATAGTCTTTATCAAGCCTCATGAATGTGTTTTCTCACTTATTGAATTAAAAACTTAAGAATAGGATCTATTTGGTAACCATTGTGTGTTTTACTGATTTCATGACGTTTCATTTTATCTGATTTTGTATTCGAACCAAGGAGCTGTGTGAATAACATCGTAGATAATCGCTTAGTGACATCATACACAGGAATCTTCAACTTAAGTAGGTCTAGGACATATTTGTTTGAGTTCTATATAGTTTTAAATTGCTCGTATTACCACATTCCTTTTTCTTTGGAAGAATTTCTCTTCAATGATAAATCAGACCCTTCAATATTTTCTTTACTTTTCACTCATATCTTCTCCCCTGTCTCATTTTATGTCACTTCATAGATTTTTTACTAACAACTTTCGTCGTAAGGTGCTATAGTATCGTGGTGCTCCCATAGATTTAAATTTTCGGTACCTTAGAAGGTTTCATTATCATAGCATTACATGCGTGTTTATTGAACTTCTTTCTACTGTAACAATGTCTTGATTATTTGAAAATTAATCCAATGTTCATTCTGTACATTTCTAAAAAAAAATACACTTTAGACTGGTTCCCGGTTCCTTATCATACGTCAACCTCTTTCTTTCTTTTGTATACAGTTATCTTTTCAATATATAAATATCGAAAGAGTGAAAATGAAAGAACGAAAGGATTAATTTGTTTATTTTGTACTTCAAGCTAGTTGTGTGTTCGTAGATTAAAGTTGGTATATTTCACTTTTTTAATGTATTTACTTCGGTTTTCGATTCATCCGCTTGGTTTCATGTTTTGATAATGTTGCTTTTTTTTCTTCTCCTCGCCTTGTCTCTCTCTCTCTCTCACTCACTAGTCGATGTGATCTGACCAAGGTTTTAATTTCTCATATTTCATTCAAATAAAACTTAATTTGTTTTACTCACTGTGAAAATTATCAATTTTTAAATTGAAATGAGCGAATAAAGAACTTAGTTATTGGACTATATCACTTGCTCTCTAAACAATATGTTTTCCCCCCTTCTGTTGTATAAAGGGAAGTTACAGTATATAAATGGTTTCCTTAACTTAGCCTCTACATTACATTGTATTATACAATATACAAACTGCTCAAATCCATTTGCCTCGGCTTCACAATAAAAATATATCTACATAATGTGTACCCACCGTGTAACATGTATGAAATGGTACAGGCGCCTCCATTTTGACCGTCGTCAACGGATTTTGCATTCTTATGCATTCAAGTGTGCAGAGCCTGCATGTGCATACAATTATCAACATTTGCACAGTTCGTCACCGAATGGCGTCATCCAACCGATTCACACAGAGATAGCCTAAAAGTAACCTCTGTCAATCTTAAAACTTTGTATCACAGTATGTATGTATGTATATATTTTAGATCCTCCTGCAAGCAAGAACTCGCGAAGAAGCCATCATTGGCTTATCAAAGCCGCAAGCTGACCGAAGTCAGTGTCTTACATTCATATTTAACGTCCATGATAATGAATTGTCAATTGCCAACAACTCTGTAACTGGACGACATATGTTAATCTTGGAGTGACTCGAACTCGGGATCTTATGGTTGAAAGGCCCCGGCGTTAACCACTGAGCTAACACTCCTTAATCCAGTAAAAGCTGGATCGTACTATAAATCGGTAGCATGTGCTATAAGGAATACCGTAAGAACTGAGGATATGTGTAATCCAAACAAATGCATCACAGTAGATTTGTTGGGGTTACACATATTCTCAGTTCTTACTGTAATCCTAATAGCACATGCTACCGATTTATAGCACGATCCAGTTTTTAGTTTGGTAAAAAACTTAAAGATTTTCAGATTAGTAACTGTGTTCTCTGTGCGTATCGGGCGCGTCATCCTATATCGAGTTCTATATGAATATCCATGTTATAAAGCTATATAGACCACCTTATATTATTATACTTTGGGTTCTAATTTAATTTGGGTTTATCCGCAGTAAAGTGCACTTTCCATGAACAAAAGAATTAACTTGCTGCACAAATAACTTTCACAGAGAAGAAAAAATATCGTTCTATTGTTATTTGGGAGCGAAAGTGTGAATATAGTCGGGTGATTATATTCGCCAACCTTCAATGCATACTCCACGGACAACTATATGATTACTTTGTAAAACAATTTGTGAATGTGTCATTGCGTTACTTCCAAATGATCTCTAATTTGACGCTGCCAATTTTACCGATAAATTAATCAACATTTACATGTTTGCATCAACATCATTTTATTACGCTATGGATACCCCTCTTTGTATAACGGTGCGCGCGTGTGTATGTGTGCGTTTGTTTTGTATTCGGACCGAGGACTTGAACAAAAGAATTCCAGGTCCTCGGTTGTGATTTCTAAAGAATTCTATTGTATGGGGTATTGTTAAGGTTAGGGTACGTGGATTTGAACAATGGAACATACAATGGGGTCCTCGGTCTGAATGTTATACAAACATGTGTGTGCATGTGAGTGTCGTAGCTACTTCATTATAGGTGACTTGATTGTTTAGAAGAAACGTATAGTAGTAGCGTGTGTAGTCTGACCAAATTAATTGGGATCAAATTATCAATGCTTCTAATTAACCATGAATTTTATTATACACAATACCACCCCCCCCCCCCCCATCATAAAAAAATGCCAGACAGCCAACAGAACTGGCAAATAGTTTCTAATTACTGTGTTACGAACTTGCCAAGGCAAGTAATTACAGAGTGTTTTCGCGGTTCCGCTTTCAAAGGTGAGGGGCGCTCTTCTAGTATAGTCTGGATATAAGAGCGGAGAATTTGTTAAATGCAAAGCTAGTACAAAAGTCTGGGTATCAACCTTACCCGGTAACGACCTTTTATCGAGTAAAATTCATAGGAGACGGTGGTCATGTACTCAAGAAGAGAGAAATAAATAAAAAGAAAAGATAAAATTAACTACAGTAATCACAATAGTTGAAGTCTTTAAGTACCTTCTTACTTCACTGCTCTGTACAATATAGGCTATAGATAAAGAAAACAGATTTAAAAAAAAAAGACATGTCGACTTTAGAAGGTCAATTTCCTTATAGTCGATATTTTAAATACGATTTGTTTCTGGCTTTAGTCAAAACAAACATGAATTTCATCAAACGCTACTTGCCATGAGATTCTATTGTATCTATAAATTTTCTTTTACAAGCAAAATGATCCATTATTATTTACATTTCTTCATCAGTTTTGAAAAAGTCAATACATGATACCTTTTAAGAAAAGTCACCCAGGAAAGAATCTGGGCACGAAAAAACCTAACAAGCGAACGACTGATCCGCTCTTAAAACCATGGTCTCCTTGCATCGAGACTGTAAATGTGTGATCATCGTCAAGTAGTGTGTATCAATAAATGATTGGCTATAGTGGATTCTGATCTATTTGGCACCAGAAAGCGGAAACAGTCACTGAACGAGCAGTTACCTTTCAAAGTTGGCAACACACCATATACCCCCCAAAAAATGGTTTAGCTCATTTAGACCTAATGCCAGGACGAAAGAAGGGGTCAGTCAGGGTGCTACTGGCCGAGGTCAGGGTTCATTTAGGTGGCAAAGAAGAATATCGAAGGTTATCGAAAAATAAGTGATCAGGAATACTGTCCTCTCCCTTTAATAATATTATATAGGTAAATGCGAAGTGTAGAAACCGTACGGGGGCGCTATGACGTAATCCCCTCTGGGCCCGACCAGGCTCACGAAGCTTCTGCATGCTGAAGGCTCAAAGTTGTGTATTTTGATGACCATACTAATGGTGAACGAGTTATTGGAAAGGGTCACAGTAAGTTTTCTATATGCTATACCATATAACATCATTATTGGCTATAGTAAAAGGGCTGCTTACTCCAGGAAAGCAACCAGTTCACATGATTTGCTTTATCACGTGACTCTACCTTTAAATACTCTACATCAAATTGCCATCAACCAATTGGTAGATATATGATTCACCGTCATCTTTTAGGATTTGTTTCTTTTTGCGCTATAGACGGTGAAGCTCTTTCGGTACCAATTTTGTGTTGTTGTTCAGACAAGGGTATTTTCTGTGTAGTCATTCCAGGCCTGCACTTTTCTTTTCGTTTCATGAAGCGCCGAATTTGTTTTAAGTAGTAACTCGCTTTCAAAGAAACTGGCAAGCTAAGACCCTGGGATTCCACCAATGCCGTTGTATAAAGCTATAGAATACACCACCTGTGTTTGTAAATTCCATTTTGCTTCGGAATGGCAGTTCTTTTGTGCAATGCAACCACAGAGTTTGTTTGTCTCTATAGGCAACTGCATATAGAATGTATATTTATTATTTAAGCAGTGACAAACAAAATTGAAGCGGAAACGTTTTACTATTCATAAACTACCCAGTATTTCGCTGTCGCAGTTCTTTCACTCACATTTGCTATGATCGCAGTGCTTCAAGAAAAGTCGGAATGATTCGCATTTCTCATGGAAATTTGCAATAATTTGAATAAACGCGACTAGATAGCAACAGAGAGCGCAACATTTTATCAGTTCTAAAATGAAGGAGAACGCTGCATCGTGTACTAAAATGGCTGCCAAAGTCTCTATTTTACTAGGTACGGTAATGGTGTGTACGCTTACTAAGGCAACTTCCAATGATATGATTGACTTCACCGCCAACGGTGCTTTTCAGTCCGGGATCATGACGTATCATTCCCTTGTGGACTCCACCATTGGGCTTCAGTGTTCACTCTCCATAGGTAGCCTTACCAATGAAGGATTTGTTTGTGAAATAACAAGAATGAACGCTGGGCTTGAAAACGTTATGGTCTCAGGAGAGGTCAGTTCAGATCAGAGTTCCGTGTGGGTGATGATGACGTTCCAGCAAACTAATGAGGGATATTACACATGTCAGTGTAGCAAGGACCGTTTAACACTACAACGAACGATTCAACTCGTCGCGATGAATAACCACGGTGAAAATTGTTTCGCCAATACTGGTTCCAAAGTGGTGGCAGGTATGCCATTAATACACCATTGTTTCGACGGCGACTCGAAACTCACCAAAACATCCGTACCTTACGACATGGCCCGCGACGGGGTTGCTCAACTCACATGTCCAAGTGGAAAATGCTCCTCTCAAGTTATTGCTGTTTCCGAACCGTCAATTTCTTTATCTCCGTCAAAGTTCAGTTCATCCCAGGAAGAAAGGAATGCCAGTTTTGTTTGCACGGTGGACCCACCAAGTCCTCATATACATTGGACGATAAACGACAAAAACATTGACGAATATGCCTCCGACTCTGGTCTAGAGTTCAACATAAAGATAACACAAACTTCAAAATCATCCACGATCACGATTAGTACACCAAACAATCAGGACGATGAATCAATATGTGTTTCGTGCCATGGTGGTTTCCAAGGTAACGAGAGGATGGAAGAAGAAGTCGTAAAAGCTTGCGTTAGTGATGAAGATATTGTCCGGTCCTCCTCCTCCTCCTCCTCCTCCCAGGAAGCCTCTGGCGGTGGTATCGACGTAATGGTTCTAGTTGTGATGGCGTCATGCCTTGGTTTCATAGCTGTGCTTACCTTGATATGCATAATACTGTATTCGAAGTGCCTTTGTAACACTCGGCAAGAATTGAAAAATGAAATTGAGAACCGTGAAACAAAAACGAGCTCTGTAAGGCAGAAAAAGAACTCTCCAAAGAAAGAAATCCCTTACGCGATTTCGCAAAGAATTTCAATCTTTGCTATGAGTTCATCCGCTAGCCTAGGCAACGATACGGTAACCATAGTCCCACCTGTTGAATCTAAACCTCGACCAGCTTCTAGAGAGTGCTTCAATGATGTGCTGACATTAGATCACTTGGGCGAAGAAGGTGAAATCAGTGTCAACTCGGCATATGAGACATGTGTTCCAAGCTCGATGCATTTCTAAAATGTTAAGTGTTATTTTTTATCTTTGACTGAGCTATAAAAACGCAAATGCCCAGAGTGTTGTGGTATGTTTTGTCAATACTCATTGACAATACACAAAAACCAAATTGTTCCTTACCACTCCTTAGTCGATTCCATGTTTCATTCTGGTCTATATCACAAATGTCAATTTATACTTTGTAAAATATAATATCTTATTAATGCAGCGCTTATAAACAGATCACTGAAGACCATATTAATTATTTCTTTCCTATTCATGCTCTTCAGAAACAGAGGAATTTTGGGTTTATTGTAGACCGTAAAAGAACGCTAAGTGTAGGTTGTATTTCAGAACCACTCTTTAATTTGTGAGAAATGACCACTTTATAAACATCCGAGGATCTCATCAGTTGACGAAGTTGGACTACTTAGTCTTAAACACCGACCATATATTTAGTTCCTCAGATACAACACATACCGTACGTCAAAAACAAAACACAACACTTTCATGGCTTCAGATATGTTTACTGTGCATTACAAATAGTCAGTGCAGACAACGGTGGTCCGTTGTTTCATATGGAGTCAAAAAAGATGTGTTCCTCTGATGACTAGAACATTCTGCCTAAAGTCGCACTGTCGGCATGGATACTGTTAAGTTATCATGTTTGTAATTCAAACACTACTCTGTGTTTCTATGTAAATAGACAAATATCATTCTTAGTCGGAAGAAGTTCCGTTCGCTAAATCAAACTTGCAGGTTTTAAATTTTCCTATTTTCATATTCAATAAGTGATTTTCGTCTCCTTCAAACCGATTTTATATATTATTTATATATATATATATAAAAGATATAGATA
>JAIPMN010011016.1:0-10064 GCA_020650975.1 Apostichopus californicus
CCTAGTTTTGAGTGTGTGTACTTAGGGTTTGTTTCTCAAAGAAAGAAAATTCCCTGGCTAAAACATTGCATCCTGGATGCAGAATCCTGCGTTCGTAACAATGCTGGTATATATGTGTACCTTGAGTTTGAATAGTTCAAAAATTGGACTGATCTACGTTAAGAGCAAATGTACAGTAGTGAAGTTACAATGGATTGGACCTTTTCCATGCTGTTAAAATGATGTGATAAATACTACTGTACATATATACTGTATTAAAAGCAACAAATGGCACAAATATTGAGATGGTTCCACACTGTAAACAAGCGAAAGGGGTCTATATGATTAGGAGACGTAACCATAACAACAAGTTTCCGTCATGCTGAAACTCTCAGCTTGAATGCCGAGTAGTAACTGTCTTAGATCTCCTTCCTTTGTTTTTGAATATTTTATATGAATTTCAAAACTAACTTAAACATCTTGAGCCTTTCTTGCTAATCCACTGTCAATGATAACTGTCAGTGGGCTACTGTAGAGTTTTGTCACAAATAATAACAACCAAAAGTTAAACCAAAATAAAGTAACTAGTAACTTTTACCACACATTTAATCAAACGCCAAAAGAAGGGAGAAAAAATAGCCTGAGAAACAATTTATAACAATAATGCTGTCGTTTATTGTCAATTGTTTTTATCTTCAACCTAATTTCCATTGCATTCAAATTAAAAAGGAAACAAAACAATAGCTACGTGATTATTCCGTAAGTTCCAATAGACACACGTTACTATTTATTCCATGTAACTAATGTAGGTACCTAACAAAACTGTTTGTTTCCAACTTATGAGAAAAGTGTTGTTGGCCTTGAGCTTTTCTTGAACTAGCCTTTCTCTAGACTATGACGGAGTGCCATGCTGTAACAGCTGTGGCGGAAACTAACGTATTCTATATGAATAACAGTGTCTCTAATAGGCCAAGCTGTCTGAAAAGCTTGTAAATATAGCAACTTGGAAACAAATCGTTGATGAACTACATATATATGTATACTAGGATCTGGATCCACCTTAATGAGTGGATCCACCTTAGTGAGTGGATCCACCTTAGTGAGTGGATCCACCTTAGTGAGTGGATCCACCTTAGTAAGTGGATCCACCTTAGTGAGTGGATCCACCTTAGTGAGTGGATCCACCTTAGTGAGTGGATCCACCTTAGTGAGTACAAGCACCCTACTGTAGATTGTTTCCATAGAGATCAAGGGTCGAGAAAGGCTAACTTCAGAAACTTTGTAAACAGGATGGCTTCAAAAGCAATTAATTGAATGAACTTCATACTTAGTTAGTTAGTATCTAGATAATGAGTTAAACTAGTTACTAATACTGTAAGTTAAATTTGTTTTTAATCAAAAACTACAAACTTGAATTTCCTCACTTGAAACATTGCAATGAATCATGGAGCCAACATTACATTTCTGGTGATCTGTTTATGAATACGTTAATTTTATTATAACTTGCACAACTGAATAATAATTACGATGAACCTTTGTACTGTAATCAGCCGGTATCTGTCAAAAAAGACGCCCATGATGCAGTGAAACAACAGTGAGAAAGGACAAAGCAAGTAACAGACAAAGAATAAGATATTAAACAAAAGGTAAAACTCAATTAGAAGTCGTTGAGTTCAGATGAGTTTTTGGAGTAGATTTGAAGGACATGAGAGAAAGAGAGAACCTTATGAATTCAGGTAATTTTGTTCCAAAGATGTGAGGCAGCAGAAGCAAAACAGTTTTCCCAGGATCTGTTAGTAGGCTTTACGGTGAGCAGACTTTAATTCAAAGAGTGCAATTCAGGAGCTGCACTAAAAGGCTATTTAACAGCTCTGATTGGTGAGAAACCAGCCTATTCTATAGAATTAGTACATGTTACACTGCTTGCAACAATATTCTGAAGACAAGTAAAACGAGAAATCTGGTTATTTGGCAGGCCATATGAAAAGTGAGTTACACGTCCAAGTGGGAAGTAACGAAAGCATGTTCTTGACAGAATATCAATGCATTCAGTATGTGCATTCATATACAGCATTCAATGTTAGTACAGCAATATTCTATTACTGACATTTGTGTAGGTTTGTAACTTCATGTAATTGTCACCAAGCTATCTAACCTCCACACAAAAGAGATAAAAAGTGGATAGAACTGCCTGGCTGCCTCACAATAGCGATTTATTTTATTATTGTTGACTTTCATGTCAGCAATGTCACACACATTTAATGTAATAATTGATTTATTCATGTACAAAAAAACGTGCCCAATTTCATCAATAATAAATCAGTAAAAAATTGTACTTTTCAGGTATGTAATTATTGGTTCATCTGTAAGTATGGTTCTAGCATGGCACAGTACTGCACCGCCTGATAAGCAAATTCAACAAGAAATGCAAAGCTTATTTGAAACTGTTTTTGATGTTCAACAATGCTCAACAATGTTCAACAATGTTTATGAATTTCAACAATGCTCAACAAAGTTCAACAATATATACAGCATAAATATCTTTCTAATGGTCATTTAAGCTGTGACTGTTTAAACATTTTCTATTTGTCTTTCATCTTTTCTGTGTAGGTACTGATAGTTTTGGTTGATGGATGGTACAGTCGTAGGTTATCGTGTGGTCAGAGGACCGGATTGGAGATGGACCGACCAAGATGGCGGAGAGGGTAATCTTGGCACGGTAGTTGAAGTGGGCAAGAAGGGCAGCAATACGTCACCGGAGAAGACAGTCATCGTGCAGTGGGATAATGGTTCCCGAACAAACTATCGCATGGGTTACCATAATGCATACGACCTCCTCATATATGACAATGCAACAGTCGGTGAGTAGACCTCATACTGTATTGTACTGTACGGTACATTACTGTACTGTCCTGCACTGCACTGCACTGTACATAACTGTGCTGTTCTGTACAGTACTGTACATTACTGTACATTATTGTACATTACTCTACATTACGGTACTACACTGTACTGTACTGTACATTACTGTACTGACTATACTGTACAGTACTGTACATTACTGTACTATACTGAACTTTACTGTACTACACTGTACTGTACTACACTGTACTGTACATAACTGTACTCTCCTGCACTTTACTGTACAGTATTTAACTGTGCTGTTCTGTACAGTACTGTACATTACAGTACATTACTGTACTGTACAGTACATTACTATACTATACTGATACAGTACTGTACATTACTGTACTATACTGAACTGTACTGTACTGTACTGTACATTACTGTTCTTAACTGTACTGTACATTACTATATGAACCTTATCAATTTATATCCTCGCAAATAACCAACATGCTACAGTATGAAAAAATTGCCAAGATTACGACTCAATATACTACACAGTTTACCGCTGTAATCCGCCCTAGTAATGAAATAATTAAACAAAACAAGTATTATTTATTGGTTCACCTCAGCTGACCTTTTTTCAAACTGGATTAGTTGTCAAGGACAATTTAAAATTTTGTAGGTACTCTCCCCAACCGTAGCTTAAGACACTTCCTGCACAAGTAAGTTTGTAGTACATAATGTCAGAAATCAGCTTTCAAAGACAGAAGTGGGAATATATGATATACATACTGTTACATCCTCCCCCCCCCCATACCTTTTTAGTCAAGTCTGAAATTTGCTTTGAAAAACACAAACCATACAGTAGCAACGTCTAATCTGCATAAACTAGTCATAACTGGCATTCAAAATTTGAACAGGCCCGCCTAAATTTACACAAGCATGCCAAAAAGCTGAAGAAATGCCAGAGAAATCTTGGTCCGAACCCTCCACTTCCCCTCCACCTCTTTAAAATGGGCTCGGCCATGCATGACCTGGGGTGTGTTTCTTGTCAAAGTACTGAAAATGCTCGTGTACAAAGTTTGTGTATTAAATTATTGTAGTAATCTGCTGGGTAATTGTGATTCGAATCTTTCTACATGAGCACAGACTTGTACCGCTAAAGTGATCATCATTTGCAGAGCGAGTTAACTTTATTCTGTAATATTGTAGGTGTAGTACAGTAGCATTGCACAGTCCGGGCGACAATTGTTACTTTCATCCATTATCCTCATGAAAGCCCAATCGCTTCCCTGGTCTCCCTCCCCCCCTCCCCCTTCCAGACAGCATTAAACAGAGTACTCTTTTATTGGGTCATCAACAGTAACCCTCGCTGGCAGATCTGCTGATGGTGAACTTGCCCTGGCAGGCTGACAGTGATAATGTACAGTATGACTTAGTGCTTGGTTGTTTGAAACCAAGCAAGGAGGGACGGTACCATACAGTAACTGCTCCCTGACATTGTAACTGTTGAGTGACTGTCTCCAATATTAGTAAATTATGCTTTGATGAACTGGCGGAGGTCAGAACAACTGATCTCAGGTTGAATACTAATACAGTACTTAGTTAAACCTGGGCTTATGAAAATAATTTTATATGAATCCCTCTGGGCATTAGAGAACATTTCGTCAGACCTTTTTGTACAAATTTAGACATAAAACCATTTCCCATGGAGGCAGTTAATAACTTGTACTCTCAGACTGTGACCTACATTACTGTACAATACTGTATATAATAGATCAAATGGTTCTAGGACAGGCCATACTGTGCATTTTGTGCTAGTAGGTGTTACTGGTTATATACAGTTTGTAAAGTACAATATGATAATGATGTATGTATACATTTGGGGATGATTTATGGTATTATTTGGTGGGGTGGGGTGGATGTTGAATACAAAATTTTTGACTAATTTAAGATGTTTTCACACTACTACAGGTAAAAAAAAATGCATTCATGTGCTACTGTAAATTATATAAAATCATATGATATCCTAGAGATGGTGTGATGTTTATGAGCTTGGTTCTTCTCTAGGCTGAGTCTATATAGATAGATAGAATAATAGATAGATAGAAAACTTTATCTGTCCATTTCAGAAAACAAAAAAACGGAAAATGATTTCCCGTCGACAGTAAACATAAAACAGTAGTGAATACAAACAAAACCATACAATAAACAAGCTATTAGTGAACAAAGTTACGAGAATAAAACTAAATTAAGCAGAACCAGAACAGTAACAGAAGCAGCACAGAGAGCTGCAAGTGACAGATCACACACTGTTGCCAGATCGCTTTGCACACAAGTTAAACAAGTGTATATATTGCCTCAGGTAAGAAAGAATTACGGAACCTGGACGTTTTAGTACATGGGGCACCTGTAATAGATATTGTACATACAGTAGTCCTGT
This sequence comes from Apostichopus californicus, assembly GCA_020650975.1. NCBI lineage: Eukaryota > Metazoa > Echinodermata > Holothuroidea > Aspidochirotida > Stichopodidae > Apostichopus > Apostichopus californicus. The sequence goes on from JAIPMN010011016.1 coordinate 5,270, forward strand.
GCATTTCTGTGGTGAATTCTAACAGATAACATGACAAGAGTGGACAGTAAATATACCACAGGAGCTGTACTTATTTTCAATATATACAATTTGGATAAATTTCAAGATCTACTCTACAGTCGAGGTGATTTTACTGTATCTTATGACAGCATTGAAGGGAAACAAGAATATCCTAGTTCAACATGGGTATATATGTATTTATGTGGATGAAGTACACAAAAAATATCAATTTCAGTTGTTATCTTTGGTATACTAAATCACAGTTTACAACACCTTCGCCCTGTAGTACCTGTAGTTGAAATATTCGGTGCAATACACACATATTTAAACAAACCAACAAACTTGTCTAGATCTTGCAGATTTCTGTGTACAAGGAATTGTGTGGAACCATTGTCTAGCTTTGACCCCAATTGAAGTGCACCCACCTCACGGTGTCAGTACACTATTCATATCAGCTAGTGCGTTACATTTCGCTGTGGGCGTCTGTACTGTACAGAATAGGACTTGAAAAGCTTGGTGTATCATTAACTGATAGCGTCTTGATTTGCAACAATGTTGATAATTGACGATATTCAATTCTAAATCCAAAATTAAATTGGCTAGCCAGGTCTCAAATATATAATGAAGGAAAAATTCATACTGTACATATTAAAAATTGTTGATATGCTCATTGCACAGATCTAGGTGTTGTTGTAATATGATAGATCTACAGTAATATGAAATATGGAATCATGGCTGATTATTCAGAGATGCCAACCAGTATGATTTTATCGTATACATTAGTACTATAAAACAAGTGAAATACGATAATACGATATTGCCTCTTGAAAATATGATTTTTCATCTTTCTTTTTTTTTTAATTTTTTTTTTTAAAGGAAGGGGAATCGCATAAAAACATGTACAAGTAACACCCTAAACCCCGACAAACACGTTGAACAACGAGCCTACATGAGCGGGAAATACGCAGAATCGGCAACTTTACAATTTTCTCATTAAATGTTAATGAAAAAGCAAACATTTTACTTGCCCGTTCTTACCAGTAAAACATTTTTCCGACATTTTACTGGTCCGGGGCCAGTGGTAGTGTCGAGTTTTTCGTGAAAATCTGATTTTTCTCTCCAAAATCTGATATTTTAGGATATTCAGTCTGTTTTTTTGTGTCAAGAGGTTGACATCTCTGATTATTGTATGACACATTTATGACAGTGACATTCTATGCTGGTAGGAACTCTTTACCTAACATAGAACAGTAATTAGTCTTTAGTACTACAGTAGTTTGCAAACGTGGGCATCAAGTAGTTTTTCAGTCTTTTAGTTTTCGAAGCAACAGACCAAAAGGAAGTGTAAGTAGTTTGCAAATTTATGAGATGGTTTGATACTCATGCAGACCAACAGTACTGTGTATTTATAAAAGTATCAGAACTTTGCAACCTGGGCTGAAAGGAAAATTACCAGGGCCAGATGTCATTTTATGTGAATAGTGCCCCCCTCCCCACACCCCCCGGGGCAGAAAGATGGAACCAAGGGTTACTCCATTGTATCCAGGGTCAGTTTCACCTTTTTGAATGGATTGTTATAGAACTTTTGATGATGAACAGAAAGTACAGAACAGCATCATACAGTAACAAGATTGCACACAATTTTTATTTTGTCTGTTTTTTGTGTTTTTAACTTTCGATCAATTGCAATAGGTGCAAAAGTACTGTTAGTGTGGTGGAGATGGGGCTGATTAGCACTGTACAACTAAAGCATTAAGAAACAGTGACTGGAATATTTTCTCAGGCTGTTTGACAAGTTGTAACCGGGTCATTTGGTCTCTGATCCCTGCTTATTTAACCAAATTTCATGCCACACACTAAATCAATTTAAATTACAGTAAGGGCAATAATAAGGTGGTTACCCACGTACTGAACATACATAGCTCTGTCATAACAGATATATGCTCATTGTTCCCTCAATTGATGGCATCGAGTGTGAAAATTCCTTTCATTGTTTGGCATTTATCGTGGACAAAGCTCTTTGAAAACCGTGCGTTCTCAATCAATCTCCATGAAGGCAATTCATACGTAACTTGGTTTGAAAACTGATAATATTCCTTCATGAATCTATTTATCTCTCTCCTCTTCTCCAGGTATTCAACATGTCAATATCCTCTGTGATGCCTGCAACAAGCAAGGGTTTATGGGTATGAGGTACAATTGCACCCAATGTCAGGATTTTGATCTTTGTGCATCCTGTTACCATGGCGACAAACATGACCTCTCTCATCACTTTTTGCTCTATATCACACCCAGTTCTGTTGGGTGAGTAAAGCTCTGTTTTGATTGTAGAGTGTATGTCTTTGAAAGTACAAATTCACAGTCATTTGTATCAAAATGTCTTCTTAATCTGTGAATAATTGACTTCTAAGAAAAAAGAAACGGGGGAAAAAAAGAGAAAACATGAGATCCATTTCATGTGTTTATGTCACAGAATCTGTTAGTTTTTATACCTCTTCCTCCACCGATCCAATCCAGCATACTCTCCACTCCTAACTGGATATACTTTGTTTTTTTAAATTGTATAGTTTTCTAATCATGTGTCAATGTACTAGCCTGTACAATGGTTGTATTGAAACTACGTAATGTGCACTTTGCAGTGTCCAGATAGTGTTAAGCTGTACCAGTTGTCTAAATGTAATAAGATGTAACCAACTTCTCTTTCTGTTTTTAAATGCAGTACATTTGAAACCAGGTGTGGGGAAGTCTTATAGGACTGTTTAGTGTTTACAGTACGGTAATTTGCTTTATTTAGCAAATTATCGTACTGTAAACAGTCCTATAAGACTTCCTATATACTGTAGGAGATAAGGTGAAAATTCATGTACATAACTGTTTTAGTGTTTACAGTACGGTAATTTGCATATATAGCAAATTATCATACTGTAAACAATCCTATTAGACTTCCTATATATATACTGAAGATAAGGTGAAAATTCATGTACATACTGTAGCTAAGAAATCAAGGAAAGAAAAGAGAACATGCCTTGACTGATGAACCAACAAATCATAAATTAATACAGACTTTGATTAAAACTATCCTTCAGGGCATAACTTAGTGTTCAAATCTATTTTTAGCAATTTGGAAGGCTCTCAAGTTGGTCTCTTATAAGATGCTATGGTTCCTCTGTACACCTGCACATGTACAGTATCAATCTATATATTTCTATATTTCTATATATATATTTTAAGAAAATCCATGTTTACTCCAAAAGAAAATATTAATAGAGAAAACCAGAGAAATATGATCACTCATAATTGACAAATAAGGAGTATTGTTTTAGAAAATATAGTGGAATTTTTATGTCCCCCTGAGACATTTGCCAGCAATACTTCGCAGTGGAATGAAAAGTACAAAATGTCACACAATAAAAGTATGATGCTAGATAAGTGTAAATTGCAGTGATGGAATTAGAACCAAATAAACCATGATTATACAGGAAGTGGATTAAGGAGCAAAGAATGGATTACATACGTTTGTAGGTCTAACTGATAGTTGTAATCACATCACCGGCCTCAACAAAGACTTGGGACCCCTTAACTTTCTTTGGACTTTTGATTGACAATTTTACATAGAATTTTGCGATTCGATATTGGATAAATTATACCCTGCTGTGTCTGCAAAGTTTTAAAAGCAATAATTTTGTAATGAATTAGTGCTCAAATTTTGTGTACTGTACCAATTTTTGAAGGCTTCAAAATGTTGTCTCTTTAAGATGCTATGGTTCCTCTGTAAGGAAAACCTTTTGCTTTGACCATTTTACATAGTGCTCATTTTGCAATGCGATACTTGATATAACTTATTCCCCGTTCTCTCTCTCTTAATGTTATTCTGCTTCTTTACACAGAGTCAAATTGCCACCTAGAAGCAGTGCCATCAAGATAGGCTACAGAGGTCTGGTCCCTGGAGCAAAGGTTATGCGAGGCCCGGACTGGGACTGGGGCAATCAAGATGGTAGGTTAATATGAGGATATCACAGCATATATTTTACCATGAATGGAGTACATAATGACCTTGCAAGTTACTGTACAGCTAACAGCATCAAAATCAGGGGTGGGCAACCTTTTTGAATGAATGGGCCAGATATAAGTAGTGAAAAATTGACTGGGTCACACCTAACCAACAACCTACTGTTGATTTCAAACCTTTGATTCCGAGAACTTTCAAGCAATAGGTGTGTGTACTTAATCTGTATTCACAAAAACATAATGTCAATGCAGTACAGTTGATAATTAATGGGGATAATAGGCCTACCTGACAGCATCATTAGTGCCTATTAAATTCTATGCAGCTAGCTCTTTTTTTGTGATGATGTAAAATAGATTGATTTTTTTCTTCTCTTTCTTGAGACATCTTACGGGCCGCAAAAAAAATCACTGGCGGGTCGCATGTGGCCCGCGGGCTGTAGGTTGCCCACCCCAGATCTTGATGATGTAAAAAAAATGGTTTTGCCTTGGGAAATGTGCTAGATACCGCTAGAAGTGATCACAATTCACACATGCTTTGCATTATTGGAAACAGTCATCGTTGAAGATTATAAACAGCAATTTATGGAATGTGAATGTGACCACATAGTGCTCACCACTCTGGTGGTCTCTTACCAAGGGTCTGTGACTGTAGACATGTGTGAAACACCAAATAAATGAATTTGCTCTGTTCTCTAATCTATACCTAAACTTCATGACTGGAAAGTTTAGGCACTGCTCACCCCCCCCCCCCCCACACACTTCTGGGATGTCACCCACTTAATCATCA
>JAIPMN010011018.1:0-10816 GCA_020650975.1 Apostichopus californicus
TTTTTGATGGAAAGAAATTTAATCATACTGCTGAACCCAAAATATTTATTATTAATAAGTCCTATTTGCACACTTTCATGTTTAGTTAGTATGCCCACTTCCTACTTGGTAGCTCAAAGCAATCTTGTAGTTGAAGCTGTATAACGAGACCAGAATTTATGCACAAGACAAGGGCTTAAAATGGAAAAGTTGCATGCAAGTTGTGGACAGTATACTTAACCAATAATTTATTTTTGCATACCAACGTTCTCCATCAGGTTGCATGCTTCTTGTGGGCCTGTTGTGTAATTGTGCATGTAAGCTGTGAACAATGCTCATAGTTCAAACCTGGCACTCAATTAGCATGTGATTTAGGTGCTCTTATTTCTACATATGATATCTAGTCTTTGTTATATTACTTCGAATGTCAAGTGGATGTTATGTCCTCACTTTCAGGCTTACACAAATATGAAAAGTTGAGAGGAGACATTGCCAAACTTCTGGATAAACAACATTGTGCAAAGCTAGGCGTATATTTTGAGCTGAAGCCAGCAGAAAATGATACAATTCAGGAAGCAGCAGAATCTGGAAAGGTGCTGATAAAAATATTGGATGAAAGAGAGCTCATCATGCCAGACAGAATGATCGGAATGTAAGAAGGATTGAAAGCTATACACTTTAATAAGGTTGCAAGACTTGTGCTGGAGTACATCGATACATCACAGGAGAAGAATGGAAAGGAAAACGAAGGGGGAAAAGATGTTAACAAAATGGTTTGTGCTTTACAAAAACTTGTCAAGACTTTGAAACTTTAAGCTTGAAGCCAACGAATGGTTACTTTGCATAACATCAAGATCTTAGAATGGTTTAGTACTGTATTTTCTGATATGAAAAGTATCCTTTCCACAAAACAGAAAATTAATTATTACTCCATTACTTAAGTCTTCCTTTTACTTGTTGTAAAAGAAACAGGGCATTTAACTGATTATTTCTGCTTACATAAAGTTATGTTTGTAGAGGTCAAGTGTACAGCAAGTCTATGTAGAATATTCACTGAAGCCAAATCAAATGCAGTAATTAGTTTTATATCATTATGAAAGTATGATCAAAAATTTGAATTTGATAAACAAATTGTAATATTTCAACATTGTTTCAGTTAAAAATTCCAGAGAAACAGGAAGTTATCTCAAAAAGGGAATCAAAATTGTCAACAGTAAATTTCACAATTTTGATAGAAGAGGGATACAAGAGACTGGATGTCCAAAGAGCCTTGAAATTGTCTAACGGAAAACTGGACTTGGGAAGACGGATATTGCTACTTGCAAAGGAAGAGCATGGTAACGATACCCTATGTATTTAGCTACATGGGTATTTCTTTTAATATTTCTACCTGATATAATTTACCTCAATGTTATATCACACTCTAGGAACACATTTCAAGCCCTTGCTGTTTCAGTGTTTATGGAAGAACAAGTATTTTTATTTATTTTAGGAAAATTACTCACAAAATAGCTACATCATAGGAATATGATCTAGATACCTGAAATAAAACTAATTTTTGTTACTTTCAAATGAAATATTCTCTTCTAGATCAGTTTTCATCAATCAGGTCAATTATTTCATGTCTAATGTTCACTGTCAAAAATTAAAATTTATTGTGATTCTTAATTATTTCGTTTCTACAAGTAGAAAGTAAAACAGTTTTGTGTTAAAGAGACTATTTTCATTAAATGTGTTGATGCATTGAAGTTGCATTGAAGTGGCAAAATCACTTTCCTTTCACTTGAAATATAATACTTTTCTCCTCCAGAGAGACTTCCTTTGTTTCCAGGATCCAATCTTTATAAAGAGCAGTACTTTGATCATCGTGGAGGAGAGATGGTTATCGCAGGTGTCATTCTGCGTGTACCAGCTGGGGCACTACACACTGGAAGGATTGTTAGTCTGTGGGTTTCTACAAAACCTGCCATCAATGGACCTTTCCCAAAGAAGAGTCTACGATTGACCCCTTTTGTAAAATTTGGTCCAGAAAGCCTTACCTTACACAAGCCTGTCACCTTGATTATTCCACACTGTGCTTTTACTCCAGCTGACCAGACAGGTCTTGATGTTTACTCTGGTGTATTACAAACAGGTGTGTTTCTGTTTCTTTTGCATTGTGTTTATTAGTCCATTGATCATTATATTTAGTTACTTAAATTTGTTGTATCAACAAAGGTGTGTATATGAGTTAGTGTGTTTTTGTATGTCACCCCTATTGGCTTATTAACACCATGACCTCAAGGGCATAATGACAAGGAATCACAAAGCCAACATGTTTTTCAAGGAACCCTTCTCTTCTCAGTAGTACATTAACCTGATGACCTCAATCATTTGTTCCACCTTAAGGGATAAATTAACAAGATTATTAAAGGAGGAAAAAGCACTTCAAGCTATGGCAAGCTGTAGTTAGCAACACAATTTATCCGATAACCTTGCAATTATACATTGAGTGAAAAACAAGATATTGTACTGTTTTGATGTTCTTTGTAAGCAGTGTTGCATTTTCTAACACAAGACTGTCCCTTTTAAATCATCTATGGTATATTTTAGGCTTGGTGTTCTACCTTTCACCATGTTATAAATACTTATCTAGCAAAATAGTTTTTAAATCTTCTTCAGATAAACTTATCAAATGGAGCCAAGATAGGAAACACCTCAGCTGCTCTATGAATAGTCAGCACTTTGCAGTTGAAGCTGAGAAACCATGTCTCATTGGTCTTCACGTCCCTTTCATACCCAAGATGTTGAAGCGTGTCTGCGTCTTACCGATTGTAAACAGAGTTTCTGAATCGGGGGATCAAGTGACAATTCATCTTTGGTTTCATAATGATGACTCACTGGAACATAAAGTAAGTAGTAGATTTTGTCAGCTCAAGTGGTATTGCTTTTTATCCCACGGATTCCAGTTATCTGCCTTAATTCAAACTTAATTGATGTCAGAGCTACTTAACAATAGGAATCAGCAGTACGATGCTTAAAAAAGCAACCACAAATTTGGGAGAAATCTGCAAGGGCTTATGGATATGCATTGATGGTAATGTTTAAATACACATTAATTATACTGTAATATTGTTTCATTTCTATTCAACAGAGCCTTATCAATGAAGAAATCTATCAGCAGAAGGGATCCATAATTCATGATCCTGTGTCTGTTCAACTCCATTCTATGACTTCAACTTTACATGTTAGCACTAACTCCAGTACATCACAGTGTAACCCAAGAAAAGTGGTGAGTAATGCCTGTGAATTATTCTTTTTTTATTTTATGGCAACATATACAGAAAGCAGGTTGTTCCTGTTCCACAGGTAATTTGCATTTGTTGGAAGAAAAGTTTTATGCATCTGTTGAGTGGTATGTAATAATGCTAGCATATGTTGTTATATTGTAAACTGTTGTTTATATCATACATTAATTAAAAATCAGTGTATCATATGTAATGTTAAAACTGTTTCTTTCTCAATTTGTAATGATACTCAATGAGAGTATCATTTAGTACAGTGAAAGTTACCTCGCAGGTTTACATTTATACAGCTGGGTGAAGAGGGGCTGTTTAGATCAAGTGCCTTGCCCAAGGTCACAGATTAAAAATCTGTGCAGGACTGGAACCTGTAATCCTTAGAATGTCAGCACATTAACTTGAACCACTTCAATGAACTTAAATGCTTTAAAGTCTAAACTTTTATAAAAAATAATAATTAAATACCTTCTGATTATTCACCTTCAAAGGATGTTGCCATGGAAACCCTATGGTTAAAGAACAGACACAAGATAGAATTCCATCTTCAGTATAAAGGGATCAAAGATACTGTCAATCTGGAAATAGAAGCAAGATATGGGAAGTTAAGGAGGAATCTTTTCCAGCTTAGTATTCAGTTGCAGGTAACTTGATTTTGAATTAATGTAACAGTAAGAAAGATTTGAATATGAGGAGAATGTCTGATTTAGGTGTTGTAACTACATAGTATGTACATGTTCTTTGCAACAACAATGTAACCTCATTAATATTTGTGAGTGGGTGGAGCTTAATGGAAAATTGTCAAAAACAGCTTGTAAACACAATATCTCAACAACCACGAGTTGAATCAATGTTTTTCTTGGGATATAGATGCCCAATGATGAGTAGATGTGCCCATTGTTCTTGGTTCTCATCTCATGAATATTAATGAGTGGGCAGGGCTTAACGTGAACTTTGGTTCATACTGGTATGGTCATGTTGGTGCACAATGAGAACATTTTCTCCAACTTCATGTCATTAACACTCATCAAATTGCAAGAAATGGCTTTTAACACATGACAAGAACGAAATGTTTCATGATTTCCCTACTTGACATATTAGGTTTGTCACACTACATTCATACAATCAACCGTGTTATTTTTTGTGTGCATATCATGAGTTTTATTCAGTGAACATTAAATTCTTAATCAGATATCTCTGAAGTAGTATGTCTAATTAGCTTTACACATGTACTTGGATAATATGATGTAAGTATATAGATACATGCTTATGAGATCATAAAATTTGACCTCATTAAAATCCATGTTTTTTCTGTTTTTATAGTTTGTCTCAACATGATAACTCATTCCTTTATATGTTGCAGCATTAGTCAATGGACAATCCTCTTCATTTGGCTGTGCACAAGTTCATGAATATTAACATGTATGGCTTACCACACTATGTATATGTTTAGGCATCATCTATTGAAATTTCTACTCTGTCGGTCTTAGTTGATGGTTTTTGGTTTTTGGTTTCGATGATAATCGTAACCTATGCATTCATGCAGGCGGAGAGTGTGTGTGTGTGTGTGTGTGTGTGTGTGACGACTGGCTTGTAAACACGGTATCTCAAGTAGGGGAGCTTGGACCAATCTAATATTTGGTGTATATGAGTACCACATTGAGTAGATGTGCCCTATTTTTTTTGGTGCCTGTGAAGGTCACCAAAGGTCAGTTAGAGGCCAAAAACCAAAATATTAAAACAAGCAATAACTCCCATTGACAGGGTCCGACATGGTTGATATTTTGGGACTAGTTGTGAATGGGGTAAGGGATCATTTCAAAACATAACGGTCATGTGATCCAAGGTCAACAAAGGTCAATTAGGGGTCAAAAACTAGTATTTTTGCAATAACTTGAGAACCAAATGTCCATCAAGGTTGGGATTTTAGGACAGAGTGCACATCATCAAGGGGAACATTTTTGACAAAAACCATTAGGTCATCCAAGGTTGATATTGTGCAAAAAACTGCCAACTTATGCTAATTTTTGCAACAACTTCTAGTCACGAAGTCTGATATGGCTGGTATATTAGGACAAGTTGTGAATGAAGTAGGGGCACGTTTTCCAAGATAACCGTGATGTGATCCAAGGTCACCAAAGGTCATTTATGGGTCAAAATGTGTTTTTTTCTCAATAACTTGTGGAACTACAATTGACAGGGTCCGACATGGTTGATATTTGTGGACTAGTTGTGAATGGGGTAAGGGATCTTTTCAAAACATAACAGTCATGTGATCCAAGGTCAACAAAGGTCAATTATGGGTCAAAAACTGGTATTTTTGCAATAACTTGAGAACCAAATGTCCATCAAGGTTGGGAGTTACGCTATTGTAATCCAATAGTCGACCTGCATTTGGGTGACCTTTGACCTCAGGTTGACCTCCAGTGACCTGTATTAGCTTCTTTCAAGTTGATCCTTTGAAGTTTCGTGGGCATATTCCAATCTAAATTGTCCATAAGTGGACTCCTCTGCAACCTTACTGTGCGAAGTTATTAGAGATTTGGTTTGGTTTTGTAATACTTGGTGTGTGGATTCATAACATTGAGTACAAGAACCCTTGATGGAGGTGTGTATAACCACGTACAGTAGACTGACGTGTGTTAGCATGCCATAGTGTTATTGTAACATGGTTCTGGTTATACTAACAAGCGGAAGTCTAGTGCATTGAAGTCATCGAAACCTCAATGCATTTTGCATTCTGGTTATTAATAAAGGTTTGAAATATAATTTTACAATGCCAGAAGAAAATCTTATGACAAGCTGTCTTCAGATCACAAATATATAGAAAATAGTCCTAATTTGCACATCTTAATAACTTAAACTGCTTCTGGAGACATACTCTTAATTGATAGAGGTGAAATATGCACAAACTAATTTTCTAAGGCAATTATAAAGCATTCCTCTGATTCCTCTTCACAGATTGAAAAGTTACGACACATTGACCAAATCACATCACCATTCCAGCTCATTCTACCTGAATGTGAGTAATTAATTACTTTAGCATGTTAATGCAGCTGAAGATGTTTCATTACAATGTTGTACTCACTACCAGATTTGTAAACTAGAAAAAGGTTCTTTATCAAGTATTGTAAATAGCTGATAGTTATAGTCCACCAGTCGACATGACAACTGCAGCCTGGACTCCTCTATGCAAAGTGGGATCAGGTGTACAAATCTCAGATTTAAGGAATTGTAGTCAGTATGTAAAATGTTGATGTATGAAAAGTAAGTTTACATGTACACATCATATATCATAGGATTGCAGTCCTAAAGTATGTTAAGTATTGGTGTATGCTTTGGTTTTAAACATCAGTTTGGATACCAAAGCAACATACTTAGACTGAGTATTGATAGTCTTATTGCAGTGGAAAACAACAATTAATGAATTCAGCCACCTGCTTTAAAGATGCATTCTGGGAGTTAAATCAGATTTCCTTTTTAGTCTCATTGAAAACTATGAGCTTTCAGGTTTATTTTGCCCCTGAGTGTAAGAAACACATCACTGTGGTCTCACATTTCTGAATATTGTTTGCTTAAAACAGGATGAATTTTAATTCACTTTATGTAGAGTCGCCATTTCCTTTTCTTTCAACCTTATACAGCCATCATCAAATCTTTCGATCAGCTAAAGCAGAACTTATCAGAACATCTTTATGTAGATCAATCTACCCTGCTGGCAAATATTTTCCAACTCCCTGAAGAAGGAATTACTGATATCAAGAAGCACAAAACACCAGGAACTCTTTTGTTAGAGAAGCTGACCCAAAATTCACTGATATCTCCCACAAATGTCACAAAATTGGAAAATACCTTAACAGAACAAGGAAATGAAGAATGCGCCAAACTTGTCAGAGATTTTAGATGGAAAAATCCAGTAGTTCAAGCAACAATGTGCCCAGAATAATGACTCAAATCATATTGTGGGTTATTGTAGGCAAGTAATGATATGAAAATATCACCAGTGGTGATGTAACCAGGAACTTGTTCACTTGAGAGGGGCAGATTAAGTAAGCAAGTCTTTCTGTATTCACTGTTAATTACAGTCGGAGCTTATTAAAACAGGTCTATATGTTGAATTACACCTGTAGAAGTAACTTATATACAATATTCTTCTTCCCCTCTAACATGGTTATGTATGTAAATACTTGATGTGACTCTATACTCAATTCTTGGCTTTGATAAGAAAACAATTAAAAGTTACCTATGCATCATGTCAGCATGTGTGTGTGTGGGTGTGCGTGTGTGTGTGTATGTTGTAAGTTTTGGTTTCGATGAGAATCATAATCAATGCAGTCATGATGACTTGTGTGTGTGTGTATGTGTGTGTGTGCGTTTGTTTTGTATTCTGACCGAGGACTTGAACAAAAGATTTTCAGGTCCTCGGTTGTGATTTCTAAAGAATCACCATATCCTCGGAAGAATTCTATTGTATGGGGTATTGTTAAGGTTAGGGTATGTGGATTTGAACAATGGAAAATACAATGGGGTCCTCGGTCTGAATGTAATACAAACATGTGTGTGTGTGGATGTGAAGGCTAGATTGTTAAGATGCTATCTCAGCAACCACAAGTTGAGTCAATGTCATGCTGGGTGCACCATGATGTGAAGATGTGCCCGATTTTTTGTGGTTCCCATCTCATGAATATTTATGAGTGGGCGAGCTTTAAAATAAAACTCATGAATGTGAATATTACTTCAACCGTATGTCCGATTCAGTTCATTCTTGGTATGGTAATGAAACTACACAGATGCTGATCAAAAATTCACTGATATCTTCACAAACATCCCAAAATTAGAAAACCCCTGAAAATGAAAGGAAACAAAGGATGTGCAAAACTTGTCAGAGATTTCAGAAGAAAAAATACTGTAGTTCAAGCAACAATGTGTCAAGAATACATTTATGATGAGGGAGTTCTGGCTTGTCACCATTTTGCTGTGGGCACTAAATTAGCAGCATCTTACGCAAACATATTTATTCAAAGATTGGGATAGGAAAAGCTATCATTTTTTACGCTTAAGCCGTATCATTATTACAGATATATTGACAATATATTTTTCGTCAGGCCACATGGTGAACAAATCGCTCAAGTGTTTTTTTTTTGTACATGTTAATTCATTTCATGACAGTTTTAAATTTTCTGTAGAAGTCTTACAAAACCAAACATTTTCGTTTCTGGTGGTAATCGTAATCATTGTAGTCATTCAGGCGGATGAGTGTGTGCATGTGTATGTGACGCCTTGCTTTTAAACATGATATCTCAATAAGGGGAGCTTGTACCAATCTCATATTTGGTGTGTAGGAGTACCACATTGATTAAAAGAAGTCTATTGGTTTTTAGAGGAGTTCAAAGGTCATTTGGGGTCACCAGGGGTCAGATTGTGAAAACCTTGTAAACACAATATCTCAAGAAGGGAAGCTTGGACCAATTTCATATTTAGTATGTAGTTGTAGCACGTTGAGTTCAAGATCCCTATGGTTTTGGTGAGGTCAAAGGTCATTGGGGGTCACTAGGGGCCAAATTGTGAAAACCTTGAAGACACGATATCACGAAGACATGAGATATGTCATACGTTTTGTGGAGTTGTGAATTTTGTAAATTGTGCTCCCTAGGCCCAATGGCTGTTAGCATTAGACACCAAATTCAAATAAGAAACGCAGGCCTTGCCGATGGTCCAGCCAAACATCTAGGTGTAAACTATAAAACTAGGGCTAGACCCTAGCGTAGGTCATTTGGGCCCATAGAATGTGATGAAGAATGCTGAAACAGTGTATTACCGTGTGTTTAAGCAGTGAAGCCTTGATAAAAAGTGAGGGCGCTTTGCGTTGTACATATATACATTGCGCATTCCACTTTGAAATTGAATTTGATTTTATCCGTTTTCTCGAAGAGTAGTTGTATTTTTCGCAACAGAGACATGTTATAGCGATCAGGTGGTAAGTTCTATACTCCTGACTTCAGAACCAACTTTGAAAACATTTTTTTCGCCTCTAATAACTCGAGCAAGTGGTGTGTTTTATGCAACTTTAAATGTCTAAAAAGTGTCATTTCCGGTATCTGAGAAGTACGTGGCAAACATTTTTCTTGCTTGTATTATTTCAGTTCTCCACTCAGTGTGCCATAGTTATCCCGGGAAAATGCCGTGAAAAAGCAACACACCTACTTTATGTAATACTTCCATATTAGTGTATGTATGCAGTAAATTTAATGTTGCAAAGTGGGTAGTAGTTTATGCAGGATAACAGATCCCACCTAATGAAGTGATAGTGCAAAAAGCAGTTTGATGGATGTCTACATTCAGTCAGCCATCAAATGATGAGATGTTAGCACGAGTAGTTGCTTCAGTGTGTCGCTTTGCCTACAAAACTTTGTCCTGCGAACATGGTTTGTGAATATCATTAGGCCTTAAAAGTCATAGTTGAGTAAGTTAAGATGCATAGCTTATAAAATAACTCCCAAGAACAAACCTGGCTAGACTGAGTAGGCTTCGGCCTATCTCAAAACTCAGCTAGGCCTATACTAGCTGTTTATGTCGCTTTGCCAAATTAAAGTGTTGGGAATATGTTGCAAACTAGAGGATGTGTTTGAATATTTGTCCAATTCTAGATATATTAATAGACTGAAATATTATAGGTTTGACCTAGGCTAACCTAAGTTAGACCAAAGGCAAGGCAACGTACAGAGGCCTAGGTTGGGCTAAGCCTATTTTCCTAGTATTGAATTGTTAGTGATCATAAGCCCAGGACATCATAATCGTCAACCCATGTTATTCTGGCATGTGGATCTATCGTACGATTTTTTAGTAAAATGAGGTGGTGATATTTTTTTGTCATTAGGCTTTAGTCATATCACAACAAATAGGACAGCAGTAGCCGGTCTAGGGGCCTAGGCTAACTATATCCAGGGTCCAGTTAATAACAATTCAGCAGCTGAGCAGACGACATTAGTAAGTCAATAGATCCCTATGTAATTGCTTCTACTATCGCTTCCTAAGAATTACCTGTGAAACTGCAGTCCACTGCCACATTTTTGACGATTTTGGCACCCAAATGAGTGATTTATGCCAACTATATCACCTTAGTTATGTCAAAGATGTAGTGTTTGTATTACGCGACGGTACTTTCTTGCCGTACAAGCAAAGCGCCACCAGTTGGATGAGTGGCTTCAGTTGACGCATGACGTCATTCTCCCTACTTCAATTTCTATGTTTAGGCCTAGTTGAGGTCCAACTTTCATACTATACTCAGTTCACTTAAATAAGCCTAAGAATAGTGTGGTGCCACGGGGCAAGGGAGACGATATCCGTTGCGGTTACATGTTGTGGGCTCTATGTAAGAAAAAGAAGAAGAGTGCACCTTTAGACTCGGATCAAAAACTAGGAATAAAATACGATAATAATTACCGATTTGAAACTGTAACTCAAACATGACTTTAAACACATAGCATCCCTTTAATGCTACACCCAAAACATATGCCCGAAATGACAGTTACCCTTTAAGATTGGTAATTATTGAAACG
>JAIPMN010011019.1:0-24768 GCA_020650975.1 Apostichopus californicus
TTTGGTTTGTTGTTTTTGCTTCTAGCTGAAAGCAGTAATAAATTTGAAAATAGAATATTCCAAAAATTTCCAAATAAAATAATATTATCCCAGCCCTCGATGATGATGGTGGTAACCACTTGATAATAGAGAAGTAATAGACCGTTTTACAAATTTGTTTAATTTTGCTCCGGTTTTTCTTTATCGCTGCAGAAATTTATCGACTGAAATGCAAGTATGATTTAGAGAATTGTCAGAGATGGTGGGACCACACAGCCGAAGTGCAGTCTGAGGTAATGATACCCCTAAACCGAAATCACAGATCTGGGCCAGATACAAGAATCCAGATCTGGGCCAGATCTAGAATTTCAACCTGGGCTAGATCTGCTCCAGATCTGGAATTTAAATCTGGCCAGATAAAAAATTGGGCAGCTATAACTTGATACAAAATGAAGTTTCATATGGCCCATATAAAATATTATCTGGTTCAATTTTATGGTATCTATATCTAGACCAGATAAAACTTAATCTTCATATCTGGATAGTCTTTATATCCAGTTATATCTGGCTTTATATGGCCATATAAAAGATTGATATGGCCAGATTAAACCAGATATAAAGCCAGATCTGGGATTTTGGTATAAAGGGACAAAGTAAGCATTTAGTAAAATATGTTTCTCTCCGTTTGTTATATTAACACAACTTCTGTAAAATGTCAACTTAGAAAGAAAGTTCCCTTTAAGTACAAAAGTGTCGTTTTTAATATAAAAACATTGTGCCCCCACATATTTACTACGTTTCATTCCCGGAATAAATGATACAAGGTTTTTAACCGATAAATTCATAGTTTGACATGTGATCGAACACACACAAGATGGTCACAGATAAAAATAAATATGTAGTTATGTATGCATGGTATATCCTTCTACTATCACCCCCCCCCCCCTGATTCCCTCAACCTACTCTCTCCTGCATTTTCCACTCTCCCTTTCCAAGCTTCCCACTCCCCCACCCTTTTTCAAGCTTCCCTTCCCTCTGCCCCTTCCTGTTTCCTAACCATTTCTGTTCTGCATTTATGTTCCTTTCCTGGTATTTTGCTCATTTCGAACTCAAGAAAAGTTTCCCGAGCAAGCTACAAATAATGTAACTTTTTTACTGCATTTGTCCTGTTGTATACTTCTGCATAATATTTCATTTATTCCATACTACAGGCCAGAGAGGCAGTCGCTAAGAAAATGAAAGAGAGATTTGACACCTTGTCTGTTCCCAGGTAAATTTTTGATAACATCAATTTCAGCTTTATTGTTTTGGCTGTTTTCAAACTGAAATTTTCACTGTTAAATTGAATTAACTCCCCCTCCCCTCCCCTTCCCCCCTTCCTTAATCAGTTTGGTGAATTATGCTCCAATTATATCAACTTAGTAGTTGAGTTACTGGTTAGCTATATCTTGAATTATTTTTTTTTTCAAACAAAAGCAACATTTGAGTAAGTCATGGACAGTGGCATTGTCATATGAGATTAGGAATATCCACCAAAAAAGATTCCTTGGTTCTCAACTGCAAATTTTGTGGGTGCTGCTTCTGGTAAATTGTTCATTACGAAGAAAAATGAACACTTTACTTTGTATTTGTATGTTTTGCTATGTGTATAGTATGAAAGCCAAAGTTAACATCTCAAAAATCCTGCGTTGTAACTGCATAGGTAGTTTTCCTGTAAAGGGTACATTACATTCTCTTTGTTAAAAATCTCCTCTGATTCCAATTTGACGGGTGAGCCGTATATAATTTTTGCGATGTTCTTACCAAAATGTTGCTTTCTGGTTATCTATGGCCGAGTTTTCTTGGCTGTATCTGTATATGAGTACTGGTTCACAAGCTTTGCAGAAGGCAGCATATGTCCCATTAAATGAACATTAAATGAACATACCTATTAAATGATCTTAGTGTGGTTGCATCATTGTTTAATACTTTCCTCATATGGCTAACAATTTGATTTATTCGTTAAATTTTGCTGCAGGAGTGTTACTATTACGGACTTGACGGTTGCCTTGGTGATCAACCTAAACTTGACCAATGGGAATGGATTCTACCACTGCAAGCAACGTGAATCTGTCACACCGGAGAGGAAGATCGTGCTCCGAGATTTAAATACGGGCGATTTTCTCGATGATTTCTCTCACGGCAGAGGACCAGGAAAACGTGAGTCAAAGGTCAAAGGTCATGATGATTTGTGTTAGTGTCGTTGTCATGGTTACCGACTACTTGTCTTATAATAAGCGAGCAGATTGGAGATAGAATTCATTTACTACGTCGTAATAATGTCTAGGAAATTCCGACCCAACATTCCAGCTGTTTTAACCTCTGTAAGTTGGATTAAGTAAAGCTACAACCTTAATCTAAGTGATGCATTGTAATTGCAGTAATAGAAAGCATTGATGAGCATCACAGAGTAGCAAAGGTAACTTACTACCAGGCAAGAGTACACAGCATCTCTTACCTAAATTACCTTGAAGACACATAGCCGAGTTTCACCTTAAATGAACTGAAATGTTAAACTTGGTTGATATTAACAGTTATACTACTTGGCTAGTGTAAGTTTAAACCCTCGAGGGAGTAGATGATAAGGGTCTCTGGAACTGCTTTTATATCCAGAGCTACAGACCTAATTAGCAGACTAGTGAATAAACAACCAATGAATATTTTATTCTTCAATGGAAACTGTTCTATTGGAATAACCCGAGCTTCGTTTTGGTTATTAACCAAGTAGTTCTGTAACTCATATATAACAACTTGGATATGCTATTGTCTTGGACTCTGGGTGTGAGTTTCTTTAAGGTATTCCTTGGGAAAGAATCAGAATTTGAAAAGAAAATATGCTTCTTAATAATGTGTCAGTACGCATCTGTTCTTAGAGCGATATATACAGGCTGACAGGACGGTTAATAATGAATTCATCATTAGACTCCCCCTCCCCCCCCAAAAAAAAACGAAATAAAGAAAAGAAAAGAGGTTTGCTTTACAACTGTGAGGAAAGAAAGAAAGTTATGTATCTTTTGGTTTTTAATGCACAAATATTGTTTTGTATGAAACTTGTGTTTATCCTTGACTTTTCCCATCTTTACAGTAAACATCAGAAAGATTCTTCGGCTGTCAACTTTTGAAGTGATTGATCTTAACCCATCTAACTACCCTCAGTATGAGGTAAGGTTCTTATCAAACACAATTATAACTTTTGTGCTATACTATTGCCCTTTAGGAGTATTTAAAAGTAGTGAATGCTGCATTACTTCATGAAGATTTCGTACCACTTATGTTTCCAAATCCAAGGTTTTGATTGGCTAGATTAAAAAACTCTGATGCCTTGGGCTGTATTTAAGCACAAAGCAAGAAATTTGGAATGCATTTCTGCAATTCTTTGTAAATTATTAGCAAATAATTTTTACACGTAGGCTTCTCCTTTGGTATCACGATTCATTGAATCGAAGAGCTATGGATATTTTATTATTTGAAGTTTTGGAGGTTACGAGAGAAAAACTTAGGCCTACACTCAATCAGTACTATCCAATTCCTGGTTGCTAGGGATGTATTATGTAGTTAAGGCCATGAGGAAGCGCTATGAAACTTTGATGTCTATGACCTAAGGCATTTCAGAGCACTACCACATAAATCTTTGGTTCCATTCATTTCATTTATTTATTCCGCCAATGTATAAAAATATTACACATCTCAGATCATGACAGTCGTCCTGCTCCATTACAAATATGAGTAAGAAATTTATAAAAATATGGGAAGATATGCAAAGAGTGAAACAAAAAATTATAATATAAAATGTGTAGGAAAAGGCTGAAAAGTGTCAAAATTGTGCAATCTAAAAATGAGAACAATACAAAACTAAACAGAAAATACAGATACCCATTATGACGATTGAAATAATTGCACAGCAGATGGGAAAATAGTATCTGTTAGATGCTTTTTTCCCCTGAAAGTACGGAGACAGGGATTTGAAGGTAAAAAATTTAAATAACCATTACCAATGTTGTATAAAGTGTAATTAACAGATTTGGTCACTGCAGTCTGGAATTTTTCTTGGTCAAATCCAGCATTAACCACATCAAGGACTGTTATAAATGCCGTAGTGTTGGTCCCCCACTAGAAAAATAGAAAACCAACTGCTTTCTTTGAAAGCCAAAATATTTTCTGCTCTTGAATTAATGAGATCTTTATAAAGGTAAACCGCCCTCAAAGTGTGACAATGATACATTCAAATTAGGAGCATTTGTGTATAAACGTATACAGCATACTAAATATGTTGTGGTGATACATCACTACTCAACAACTGACAAATTTTTATCACAGACAAATTTTTATCTTTGTTTTCCATATTGATATCTTTTCCAGATTTTCTTGGAGAGCCAGTCTAAGAACAAAGTACTAAAAGCAGGGTCAGAGTAAGTGATGGAAACGTTTATCTTAATAGTTGATTCGGTTATTACCGTAAAACAGTGATAGATGTAACGTTTATCTTAACAGTTGATTAGGTTATTACCGTAAAACAGTGATAGATTTAATGTTTATCTTAATAGTTGATTCAGTTATTACCGTAAAACAGTCATAGATGTAATGTTTATCTTAATAGTTGATTAGGTTATTACCGTACAACAGTTATAGATTTAATGTTTATCTTAATAGTTGATTCGGTTATTACCTCAAAACAGTAATATATGTAATGTTTATCTTAATAGTTGATTGGTTATTACCTTAAAACAGTAATAAATGTAATGTTTATCTTAATAATTGATTCCGTTATTACCTTAAAACAGTAATAGATGTAATGTTTATCTTAATAGTTGATTCAGTAATTACAGTAAAACAGTAATAGATGTAATGTTTATCTTAATAGTTGATTCAGTAATTACAGTAAAACAGTAATAGATTTAATTTTCATCTTAATTGTTGATTCCGTTATTACCCTAAAACAGTGATAGATGTACTATTTATCTTAATAGATGATTCGGTTATTACCGTAAAACAGTGATAGATGTAATGTTTATCTTAATTATTGATTCAGTTATTACTGTTAAACAGTAATAGATGTAATGTTTATCTTAATAGTTGATTCAGTTATTACCGTAAAACAGTGATAGATGTAAAGTTTATCTTAATTATTGATTCGGTTACTACCGTAAAACAGCAATAGATGTTACGTTTATCTTAATAATTGATTCGGTTATTAGCGTAAAACAGAAATAGATGTAACGTTTATCATAATAGTTGTTCGGTTGTTACCGTAAAACAGCAAAAGATGTAATGTTTATCTTAGTAATTGATTCGGTTATTACCGTAAAACAGCAATAGATGTAATGTTTATCTTAATGGTTGATTCGGTTGTTACCGTAAAACAGTAATAGATGTAACGTATATATTAATCGTTGATACGGTTATTACCGTAAAACAGTGATAGATTTAATGTTTATCTTAATAGTTGATTCGTTTATTACCTTAAAACAGTAATAGATGTAACGTATATCTTAGTAGTTGATTCGGTTATTACCGTAAAACAGTAACAGATGTTATGTTTCTCTTAATCACTCATTCGGTTATTACCCTAAAGCAGAAAAAGATTTAATTTGTTAGTATTGCTGTTTGACAACATCGTTAAATTTGGGCTTTATAAGTTAAACCAGTAAATACCAGAAGAAAAGGGAACTTTCCCTATTAAATGTTTTCACCGTTAATTATGTTAAAAGATCAAAAGATATGTAATGAGAAAAGACATACATTATTACATGTTTTGCTTGCTGGCTTCTGTTTAACTGATGCACAAAATATAATACTGTATGTTCATGGAATTTTTTCATCATTCCTTTTTATTTTGCTCGATGACCACATTTTTTTTAAGCGTTAAACCTGCATATTTGCTGATGGTATTTTGAACTACTATTTTCTCCTAATATAGAACACAGATTTTATACATCTTGACCAATTGAGGTCAATTTGAATGGACACTAGAAAGAAAGGTTTTTATGCGATTCTGCCTTTCTGAAAATTCAAACCTTTGTTCTCCCTCTTCTTGCATTCGTAGGTTCCTTTATCAAGTCTTTCCGGGCAACACCCTCATGTTTGAAAACCTGTTCTTCAAAGCAGCTAAAGTCGGTGAGCCCGACACCATCCAGAAACTGGTGGTTTTCTTTCAGGATAAGAAACCCGGATTTATAAACGCCAGAGAAAAGAAGACGGGGAACACCGCCCTCCATATGGCTGCAAGAAACGGTCATTTCGTAAGTTACGTTCTTCTTTCTGTGTCTTTAAGTTAAAATGTTTTAAAATCTGGGAGTAATAGTGTTAAAGAGAAATAAGGTACCTGGCAACAAAATTGGTTACAATAACTCACCAGATGTGTACAAGGAACAAACTAGGCAAGAACTGGATCAAATGTTTCAAGAAACAAAGAAGGTAAACATTACGTTTAATTTTGTGGGACTCAAAATCTTACCTATTGTGCTAAATGTTTGACAAATTGAAAATGTTTAAACATCTGTCAAAACAATAAAACAGGTTGTGTCATAGAAACAGCAAACTTACAGAATAGTTTATACTTGAGAGAGTTTGATGGGGGAGTAACTTTATGCTGCCAATTCAATCAGCTGCTAAAAAATGATAAAGACAACACTATATAGGTGTTGTAGTTGACGGATGATATGTATTTTAGTATGATAGAAAGGTTCAAGCTTCCTCAACACAAGAAGTTGAACTCACATGTAATAATATGTTCTCTGTGTTTTGATAGGAAATTGCACTTTACCTTCTGGAAAATGGTGCCCACCTGGACACGAGGAACACCCTTGGTGCCACACCATTCTTTGGAGCTGTGGAAAGTCTAAACCGGGGCATCAGTCAGGTAATGTGGTAACCTTTTTGGATTCTAAGAAGAATAGTTAATCTTTTTCTGTTGCAATCGTTGGTGAAGATGTTTAGAACAATGAAACAAATTGAGCGCAAGAATTTATGCTTTTAGTAACCTGGCACAAATGTTGTAGCTTTGTATGTAAATAGCACAGGCGCTGTTTGAACAAAGAGAGTCTGTGATATATTAGTAACCATGTCCATGCAAACATGTTTTGAGGGCTTGTGGTAAGTTGAAAATAATTAATTTTGTTTTCAATCTGTCAATCAAATATGTATATATGCCTTAATTGGTGAATTGTTGTTTTGTTTTCTTATTATTTATCAATAACATGAAAATGCCTCTGGACTTTTATGTTTTAGAGTGAATTGAGGCACAAAATAAATTTTGATATTATGTAGAACCTTAGAAAACACTGCAACCATTCAAGCTTGTATTTCTATTCCACTTTGAATTTGTGAGGAATAACCCTTTAAATACCTGAGGCTCATCAATTAAATTGGCTGGATCACTTAGACTAACACCGAGATCATTAGGTCAGTTTCTCAGATGCAACATAGAATGCAATACGAAACAAAAAGTTTCAAATAACATGATATTGTTTACAATGAATTACAAATTTGTCAAAAAATGCACTCTTACAAAATTTCAAGGACAAATGGCGCAGAAAGTCATCCAATGGTTCTCGATTTTCCGTATTAATTTAACAGAACATCGTTGGGTTGAGTTATTAGACTTGCTAAATAATGGATTAATATTAACATTTAGGCCTGCACTGAGGAGTGACTTAATTATCAATTTAGCCTTAAAGAAGCACTCCAGAGATAATTTTAGTATATTTAAAATGTGAAATACCTTGAAAACCAGAATAGCTATAGAAATATTACTTGCACTCAATCGTTTCTTTTTGCTTGGATTAGTACACAATTATCAAGTGCAAAAATTCTGCCTAAAAGGCACTCTGTAAATCTGCACAAACTAAGGGCTCTAATATATATTTAAGCAATCATTGCTGATGCTGATTCATTTATGAAAATCATGGTATATATGTTTTGTCTTTTTGCTGTTTTAGCTTTACAGAATAGCTGACGACTCTGGAAACATTTCATTCTCTCGAACATTGGTAAGTTCATAAAATGAAAACCTTGATCTCTCTAACTAATAATTGTCCCAACAAGGTACTTAAAAACTGTGATTTGTTAACTTAATTGTCCCAACAAGGTACTTTTAAATGGTAAAAATGTTTGGGTTATGATCCTCCATGACAATTTATGACATTGTTAAAAGAAACGAATTTAGACTGAATGTAAAGTTGATACCAACTAAAAATTAGCTGGGTTTTCAAAAGAATATAATTTCTTAACACCTAATGGCAAGTCATTTACAGCAAACTATGTGTAAATTGTCATGTTTTGACAGAAAGCAAATGAATAATGAAAAACTGAAAGGCAAAATTAGAAAGGAATTTGAAAAGAGTAAAGAACTTTGCTTATTTTTTTTAACCTAATTAATAGGATTCGAACCTTTGACCCCAGGATAACATGGGATATTGTTTAATTAATTTGGTTGATGTAACACCTCAAGCTGCTTTTAGTAGTAACATATTGCTAAGATGAGATGTTATATGTGTGCTTCTGACCTTCAACCCTGTGCACTTGTTTCTCTCTTGATTAGGGGAGCCACGAGAATTCTGCTCAGGTGAGTTTTCAAACCTACTTTTGGTTGATCTTCACTTTGCCCTGTCTAAGAGAAAACCAAATAGCTGACAACTGTTGGTATATGTATAGCCCCTATTACATAACCAGATGCAGTTACTTGTTCTGTTTACTTGCAAACTTCATTCAATTTTTCAATTTCTTTATTGCAGTATAAATTACAAAATTTATAAATAGGACACATAATAATGATACATACAAGACGTAAATGATACATAAAAGATGTAAAAATGTACAAACATAAAAGCATGAACAAATCAGAAATAAGATGGAGGATTAGAAGTTTGAAAGATTAAAAGGATTATAACAGAGATTCTAAGAACCCATTTTGAATATAAATGGCTACTCTGTAGATAAATGAGTTCTTAAAAAGCATAATTCTAAAAGTTGGCAAGATAGTAGGATTACGTAGATTGTACTTGTTGGTTCTATTGCACAGAGAGATCAACTCGGAGTGAAGTGGGTGATCTTTAGAACTATGTATATTCTTAGCTAGTCTAATGAATTCATTTTAAGCAGCAGTGTTTACTTTACCAACCAGGCTTTCATAGTAGAGATTAAATATATTTGAGCAGTATTTCAAGAAACTATTTGACCCAGTAATGCATGTACAGATAGTAGGAACATGCTTGATGAATGCTATTGAGGGTGCCTCTATCAACCCACAACCCCCCCCCCCCTTACCAATTGATCTTGAAAAAAGCTAAAATTTTAGCATTTAAATATATGATCGCTTTTCAAAATTTTAAGGTGTACATATCTGCTTAATTTCTTCATTTCCAATCCTTTCTTTATCAGCTCTTGGTAGAGTGGGGAACGAACATTTGGATGAAAAATAAACAGAGTAAGGTAGTTTTTGAAGTGGTCAGATGTGATGACCACAAGAACCATCTCAATGGTAAGAAAATATCAACTTGTTTTAATACTTGTGTTTAATAATTGTTTTAATAACTGTTTTAAAAGTGATAGAGATGATGTTCATAACAAACATAACTTTCATATTGCACAAATTTCAAAATCACAGCAATCATCAAATTCATGAAAAGTGAACCAGTTCATAGCAACCAAATTTTTTTTTTTTATAGAGAGCAAATTTACCTGGCCATGTCCTCTTTTCTTCTAACTTTAAAAATGAGTGTTTCGGTGGATTGACAGCATTTCAAAACAAAATTGCCCGTAGTGTTAGGTTGGAAAATTTTAAATGAATACAGTGGAAGACTTTCTTGATAGTGGATTTGCCAACTGCGTTCGAACCCCAATTTGAACACCGAAAGAAAGTTGTCCATAGTGAGTATTCTTACCTCTCTGATTTTTCAATGAAGAATGAGCTTTATTGTCAAATCTGGTACAATTTAAATGTAGGTACTCTTCAAAACTGAGTTTGTCTCACTTAGGGGAGAGGGCACCCCTCCCCCTCCCCAACCCCCCCCCATCTTAGACCACTTCACCAAGTCACAAAAACTTGTCCTCTTCTTAGATAAAATATTCAGATAAATTATGGTAAATCTACTTTCATGCAGACTAACTATCAAGCCCAGATCTATCATGACACATTTCATTGTTGAGCTCAAGCCCATGGCAACCACGACTTTCACAAAGAGTAGAGGAATAGTCCATAGCAACCATGCAGAGCAGAGTTCAAGTAGCTTCTGTGACTTCCATACAGAGTAGAGATCACATCTACATTCACATATTTCATAGACCAGGTCAAGCCCATAGCAACCATGACTTTCACATAGCGTAGAGGAACAGTCCATAGCAACCATGACTTTCATAAGTTTCACAGCCAGCATGACCTTTGGACAGAGCAGAATTGTTATAGCTTTCATTGACTTTCATTGTGAGTGCAGACATAATCCATGGCAGCCATTTACAAACTATCGCAACAAATTTTTCATTTCAACTTTCCTTTCATATCAGTATCATTCATATTCATAACTTGCAGGGTACTATGATCATCTTCAAATGTCCATACCAAAGTTGATGAAAGGAGACACAGAATTACTCGCTAAAATGGTGGAAGAACATGTGACAGGAGTAAGACATTTTGCCAGTCTCAGGAGTCGGTAAGATAAGCCAATTAAAGGCATTGAAGACTCGCCCCAAACCGCGTGCCGCCCTCTGAAAAAGTTAAATTTCCGTTGCTTGCAAATGACGTTTTCTTCTTGTCGCTACAAAATGCAGACAGTAATGAAACGTGATACCTTGTTATCATTTATCTAGACCTGAGATGTCCATGCTGCTATATACACTGTGTTGTGAGTATTGACTGTAGCTGTATGTACTGACTATACACTAGTGTCTAATTACCGACGGTAGCAAGCTGTGTGTGTATATTCTGGGATCGATGGTGGTGTCTAACACTTCTGTTACACCTCATTCGAAACTAGGTCAGATTACTGGCATGAGACATTTCTTTGTGCGCGAGTCTTCACACCCTTTAAGCAGCCATTTTGAAATTAACATTGAAATTCCCTTCTTTTCTGGAAAAAGACAACATACGACATTGTAAAGTCTCAGAAAACAGTTACAGTAAACATTCATAGTGAAAGTAGTATATTCTTGAACTAGATCGCTTTGGATGAAGTTTAACAGTTTATGATGTACTCACAGTTGATAACTATAACCTTTGTATAAAGTATGCATCCAAGTCCTTAGCAACTGTGACTGTCATCTTGAGTACAGAAAATAATTCACAATAACCATGGATTTCATTTAAGCAGAACTCATCTGCATTGCAACTGCCAATTCCATACCATGGCTAAAGGGCAGAGCACATTTTAAGTCCATAGCAACCATCACATTTTCCAAAGTTGATATGATGTCATTAAAACTGAGTTCAGTTTAAGTCTACAACAATCATGAAAGGTTCAAGTCCTCGAGTAGAGCAACTGCTAATAAAACCTTAGCAACAACGACTTTCATTTAAACCCAATCCATGGCATCGGTTCTGTCGATTCCAACTTCACTACAGAGTACAGTTTAAGTCCATGGCAACCATCACATCTGTATAGCAATGTCCTTCATACAGATTTCAGTTCAACAATCATTTACACAGTAGGGTCCAGAGTCAATGCATGTAACATTAATACAAAGAAACAGTTAAGTGCTTTCCAACTATGACATTTGTATATCAATGTTCATACCATGTCCTTAATACAGAGTTCAGTTCAAGTCTTCAACAATCATGAGTTTCATTTTGATATTCAAGAGACCATTTCCATAGCAACCGTTTCATTTACACAGTAGTATGAATGGAACCTCCCTTGTACATTGCTATATTACTTTCCATAGCTGTTTCAATGGCACCTTTCATTAACATTTTTTATTGGGGTCTGTTGTAATCAGTTGCATCAAAGGAACTTTCCTTGCAAATTGCTTTATTGTGGTCTGTTTTATTCTCCCTAATTGTATCAATAGAACCTCCATTTATTATTGCTTGATTGTGGTCTGTTTTATTCTCCCTAGTTGTATCAATGGAACCTCCCTTTAACATTGCTTTATTGTGGTCTGTTTTATTCTCCCTAGTTGTATCAATAGAATCTCCCTTTAACATTACTTTATTGCTGTCTGTTTTATTCTCCCTACTTGTATCAATAGAACCTCCCTTTAATATTACTTTATTGTGGTCTGTTTTTTTCTCCCTAATTGTATAAATAGAACCTCCCTTTAAAAACATTGCTTTATTGTGGTCTGTTTTTTTTCTCCCTAGTTGTTTCAATGGAACCTCCCTTTTACATTACTCTATCGTCATATGTTTTATCTTCCCTAGTTGTATTAATGGAAGCACCCTCCTACACACTGCAGCCTATTTTGGAGCCATCTCTGTAGTTAAAGTACTCTTAAAGGAGAGAGTGGATGTCAATCTTCAAGATTACAAGGGCGCCACCCCTCTACATCGTGCCAAGGACAGAGAGACAATTAAGGTACTTTCATATTGTTTATATTTACAACATGCCGTGAAAGTGTCCATTAGCTATAGGTTGCATCCAAAAACCCGCCGATTGTTCTGAACGGCAGGTTGCTTCCAGTTGGTTAGCTGAGTGATCAATCCCATCTTTTCCTTAGTTGAGCTGCCTATTCGTCTATTATGCAACTCATCACACAGCTAGTAGCCAAATCACTATCAGATCAAGGCAGACATGGCAAGGTGTGAACAAATCAACTCTTTCAAACTCACCAATCTCTTTGCAGGAGAGATAAAGTTTCAGTAAGTTGAGGTCAAGAGAGCTGAAAAATGCAACCTTTGGTTAATGGACTAATTCTCGTCATGAATCAAAGAGGTGAGGGATGGATGGGAAGGGGGTGGGAGAAAAGAGAGCGGTTGTGAAATACTTTGAGCCTTTAATGAGCCTTTATGAATGATGCAGAACAGTTACAAGTATAGTTCAAACCCTTTGATCATGTGTCACATGTTACAGATCACACAGTTCACATAGAAGCAGTCAACAGACCTTTGCACAAATTAGACTTACTCATCGATTCATCCCATGCGTAACTTTTCTCGATGAAATGATTACATGGCACCTGCAATTTCTAATAGTTAAAGGAGATAGCATATGTTGATGCTATTTCAATTGAATTTATCAAATACAAGGCAAGCCATAACCTGATACCACAGAAATGCTAGTGTATGAATTTTGATCGTCTTACTTTGCTTAATTAACTAATTTTCATGATTTTATTTCTGTTCTTACTGAGAGGGATACAAAGTCGTTCACAATATTGTGGAGCCTTCTTAAAAGGGAATGACATGAAAGTTGAGCAAAATTTACATCTCATGAAATTTAATCCATCCTCACCCCTTGCCTTTCACAGGAATTAATCGAAGCTGGTGCTAATCTGAATGCAGAAGATGCTGAGGGGAACACACCACTCCATGTTAAATGTTACGGAGAGGCGAACAAACCTACGGCGGTGGACTGTATCAAAGAAATGGTGAGAGGGAAAGATTTGAAGATAGAAACCTCAAAGATTAAACAGTCGTGTAAAGTAGAAAAGCTGTATAGTTATATTAAAGGCATTGAAGACTCGCCCCAAACCGCGTGCGGCCATCTGAAAAAGTTAACTTTCTGTTGCTTGCAAGTGATGTTTTGTTCATGTCGCTACAAAATGCAGACAGTAATGAAACGTGATACCTTAATTGTTATTTTTAGCTGGACCTGAGATGTCCATCGCTGTATCGTTTGTAAACTGTGCTGTTGGTATTGACCGCAGCTGTATGTACTTACTGTACACTAGTGTCTAATTACCGACGGTAGCAAGCTGTGTGTGCATTTTCTGGGATCGATGGTGGTGTTTAACACTTCTGTTACACCTCATTCGAAAATAGGTCAAATTACCGGCATTAGACGTTTCTTTTTGCGCGAGTCTTCACACCCTTTAAAGCAAGCATGCTAGACATGTAGAAAAAGATAACAACAAGGAAATGATAACCTAAACTAAATCTTTTCTTTTTGGATTGTTACCAAGATTTTAGATTCTTTTATTAGCTTCATATAAGTAGTAATCTAACTCAATAAACAAGAATATTACAAACAAATGTGGCTGGAAGAAGTTTTGGGAAAATTCCAGTAATTAAGGTGGGCATTATAGATTAGAAGAGAAGAAATATTTGTCTTTTCAGAGAGAAGGTGGGTGGGGGGAAGGGGGGGGATAGGTTGGGCTAGATACCAAAGTGGAAGAGCCATTACTGTAGGTTATTCTGAATTCACCTTTAATTATGTGTGCTATGTACTTCTTTTAGATTAGAGGATGTTTACTCATAACCTTTATATGTATAGCTTAGGTAATATCAACCACTTACACATTTTACTTGACATGAAGGATAAACACCCACTCACCACAAACCCAGGCAAATATAAATTTCAGAAGACAAAAATGTCCACAACAGAAATGACCAAAATTATTGGTATAACTTAGGCAACACTTCAATGTGGTTTCCAAATTCCAGCAAATTTACAAAAACTTTGACATATAGAAGAGGAGCAGTCCATAGCAACCATGTAGAGCAGAGTTCAAGTAGCTACTACTGTAGCCTATACATGTCAGAATATAAATGAAACTGATCTAAGATCACTCGTAGGTATTACCAAATGAATGGTAAGTAATGATTCCAATGGCTTAGAAAAAATATCAACTTGAAAATTCTTTTTTAAAATAAGTATTAATCAATGTACAAAAGTTGGACTGTTTTCTCCATTATGTGAAATCGATGTTGACCAATCAAAGCTTATAAACTTTGTTGTCACAAGATGTAAGTAAAAATATGCAAAGAATGCTGTAAATGTTTTCAAATGCATTTAAAGCAAATTTCAAATATGTATCTTTGTTTGACAGCTTGCTATGAAGATAAACCTCACCCATCGTAACAACAAGGAATTGATGGCCATCCACTGCTGTGCGATGCAAGGACGGGTCGACGCCCTCGAGCTCCTGTTGGAAGCAGATTTCGATGACACCATGCAATCGGCCCTGACCTCGGAGGATGCCAAGTCACCCCCTAGTTTACCCCACCTAGCCCTCGCCAACGACTTCCTGGAGTGTGGTAAATGGTTGGTGGAGAAGGGTTTCGAGTTTAAAGAGCACGAACAAGATGTGTTGGTACACAGGCTATTAACAGAGCAAATCCAAAGGTATGCGTCACATTAAGGGAGTTTGTTGATCAATGGTTACCGAACAAAGCTACGCTCTGTGTATGGATTGTAACTTTGCACAGATTGCCACGAAAGAGACAACAAAATCTCTGAAATGCTATAGCTTCCAGAGGCTTTGCCCCTCTGGACCCCACAGGGGTGTAAACACTGACTACTATAGACCTAAGGTTACCACAAAAGATGAACAAATCAGTCATTGTTAAGCCTACATGTATTAATAATTTAAGATACATATAGTGCCAATGTTCGAGTGATTATATTCACTACATATCGAGATTAATCTATCAGGGAGAGCGTTGGGTTCAAGATTAAGGCAGTGGACTTGTGATCTAAGGCTTGCAGGTTCGAGTCTTGGTCAGAGCAGTACGTTGTGTCCTTGGGCAAGGCACTTAATCCCCATTGTCTCTCTTCATCCGGGTGTATAAATGGGGACTTGCGAGGTGACTTTTAAATATAGTTGCGTGCGCGGGTTTGTGGCTGCACCCCATGGAAAGTTCCCCAGGGTACTCTTAGATGTTAGAATTGGGCACAGTTTGGTGTGTGGGTGTGACAAGTTAACAGTGACAATGGATATTAGTTGTAAAGTCGTGTGAGGGGGCCTTGATATCAAACCGGACTGTAAACCTTAAACTTTATCTTTAATTCATTCTTTTCTAAACTGTTTTTTTCTCGATTCTCATATTTTTTTTCGTTAGCAAACAGAGACTGGATGTGATGAGATTTTTGTTCGAACATGGAGCAGATTTGGATCAAAGATACTCTGGAGGCAATAGGTATGTTTTTGAAAATATTTTCCTTCCAAAAAATACTGAAAAATTTATACAAAGCCAAAAACAATTTGTATCATTATGAACTACTGTAACATAAAGCAAATGAAGTATAATGTCATCATTCGTTGACCTTCTGATCGTCTAGCTAAAGATCATTTAATATGACATGATACCAAAAAGAGTTATTAAAATGACCAAAACGCTGAACATTATTTAGGAGTTGATGGGTTTTCCAGGCTCTTGGTTTGTGTACTAAGTTAATACTCGTCAACCATACATCACAGGAAAAAATAAATTAAAAGTTTTTCCCCTCAATTCAATATTAAAGCACCATAAATTACCCAGAAATTGCTACTGCAAAAACTTAAACAGATTTCTGCCATTTGAACATAAATTTTTTAACCAAACCTCTCAAGGATTATGTTATATGTCATACTTATGTTGTGATAGAACAAAAATAAATGAAATGAAATGGTTACTCAAAATTAGATCCAAATTAAGATGCCCACCTAGATTTTTTTTTAACCAAATGAAAGTTCGATGAGCAGATAATCGATATCATTTCAATTCTCAACGTTTTGTTGCACAAACACTTTTTCCATCTTAGTGTTAACGATATGTGATGGCATTTTGTCAAAATTTTATAAATGTGTGAGTTTCGATCACCACAATATTTTGAAAAAACGTTCTTATTGGTTATGTAGCCCCCTACATTATGCAGCTGGGATGACTGGTCCCACGGATGTTCTCAACTTGTTGGTCGAGTACGGAGCTGATGTGGATGCCATCAACGAGGACCACTGCACACCTCTCTTCTTCGCCACTCAAGCGAATAATTTCTTTGGCGCTGGAGGATTGCTACTTGCTGGTGAGTCGAATGTTTTGATACCCCCCAGATCACCAGAAATGGCACTTCCAGAGCATGAGAATGATCATATTTGTCGACACTTTTTATGTAGTTGCTAAGGTCTCGGTATTCTGGAAAAATCATAAAAAAGACACTTTACAAAAAAAAAAAAAAATGAAGCAATTTGTCCAGTCCTGTAAAAGTTAGGAAAGTTTCAAAGTTTTGCTAAAGGTCATCAAAAGTCCTAAAAAAAAAATTTGACTGCATTTTTAGTTGCTCAACTGAATTAACCTGCTTTGAATAAAGGTATAATCATAAATAAAGTGGCCACTTATAACGCCCCATATCTGTCAACTTGACACTCCTGGCGCAGAAAGTTAAAAGTTGAAGGTTTACAGTCTTGTATTAGGCTAAGGCCTCCTCACACGACTTTACAACTTAACCCCTGGTCCTTGGTAACTTGTCACACCCACACACCAAAGTGTGCACAATTCAATCAATCTCTCCTGGGGCACCACATCCCATGTGTCCCCTGGGGGACTTCCCATAGGGTGCAGCCACAGACCAGCGCACACAACTATATTCAAAGGTTACCTCGCAAGTCCCCATTTATACACCTGGGTGAAGAAAGGCGATGAAGATAAAGTGCCTTGCCCAAGGACACAATGATCTGGCCAAGACTCGAACCTTCAATCCTTAGATCACAAGTCCAGTGCCTTAACCACTTGACCACAACGCCCCACTTGACCAAACGATTAAAGTTTCGCTGAAATCCGACATGTCTTATCAGGACTGGAGCGTATCTGTTTCAATGGTCTATTCAAACTTCCCCGGATTATTACTCTTTTGTCTAAAACGTTAGTTCTATGGCTTATCTACATCGAAAAAAAAGTCAGGGTAGGGTGTTGTTATTTTTTGTTGACTGCTGGTGAATGGTAAATTGAATATTTTAGTTGTTGATCAGAAATTCTCCACAGCTTGAATCTTGGGGAAGTGGAATATGCAGTGTAAGGTTTAGAAATGTGAATTAGCAACAAGGTGATTCTTATTCTCTGTGAATGATTAAAGTAGCATATCTGTTTCACACGGTTTAACCTATCTGACTATAGATTAGTGTCGGTTTGCGAATACAGTGTTCTGTACAAACACTTTTGAAGTATTTGTAATCTTCTATAAAGATGAAATTGTTTGGTACGTAACCTCAGCCATGAAAGGGATTTAATGAAGTCTAACATTTAGTGTGTGATTTTATATAAATAGATACCACTCCAAACCGGCTTTGCTTTTCATCATTTTTCACGGATGCCATCAGGAATCCAAAACGAGGGTAGTGAGTAGTATCTGGGCCTTAAATTTTTTTTTGGTTTTGACGAGTAAAAAAGTGTGTGCCCAGATTGTAATATGCTAAACAGGTTAAACCAATTGTGATATTGTGATAGATATAACCTTCATCATGGTCCAAGAAAGCAGATTTCCTCAAGTTTAAAGAAAGTCATCTGTTGCGACATTTCATAGCCAAAGTGGCAATGTAGCTTGTGTTGTAGGTGTACTTGATGGCTAAGGAAATAAAAAAATATATGTCAGAGTAAACCCAGCAATCTATGATCTTTCTATTGATTCTGTCTTTCTGCTAATTGGCAACTGAGGAAAATCAGTCTGATGAGGAATTACCTTGATAATAAGACTTGTGAGATACTGGTCCATGAGTTTGTGACATCAAAGCTTGACTTTCTAACTTCACTTTTATTCGGCCTTCCTGATTCGAACATCCAGAAACTTCAAAAGATCCAAAACACCGCTGCCCGTATTGTGAAAACGAAGGGAAGAAAATGCCAAACCACTCCACTTCTAAAGGAACTTCATTAGCTCCCTATCAGCTACAGAATTAAATATAAACTACTACTTCTCACCTTTTGTGCTCATCATCTGGAACAGCCTGTGTACCTGTCACAACTTCTCTTGCCATATATTCCAACTTGCACACTTCGTTCCTCCAACAAACTGTATCTAACTGTTCCTAAACCACGCTTGAAGACCTATGGTTACAGAAGCTTCCAATACTCTAGCTCTTATCTCTGGAACAAGTTACCAGATCACATTCGAACATGCTCTCAACTTTCTACTTTCAAAAGTTTACTTAAGACCCATTTTTTGACTTGTTCTTTTGTAAATTAATTTCCTTTCTTTGTAAAGCGCCTTGAGCAGTGACTTTTGTCTACTGATTTGGCGCTATATAAGTCTCATTTATTATTATTATTATTTACCTAGGTGCTAATGTCAGACACAAGAATTTCCAGGGTCTCACAGCTTTTGATTGCATCTTAGACTATGACGAGTGGTTGGAATGTGGCTGCTTCACGGATGAAATCAAAGCAAGACTCAAAGGTAAAAACCTGGATTTGTATTTTTTTGTTAAAGTCGTTAAATTGATTTCTTTGCTAAAACTTGTGGTGAAAGTTCAGTGATGTATATTTTATGTAGTGTCTGGTTGATGGAGTGATAAAATTCAACTATAAATTCAGCTATTCAGATAAAAACTTCACCCGCCCCCCTGCCCACCACTTCTCCCAAATTCAGAAAAGTGATAACTGAACAATAGGACATCAGAGATTGCCAATGTAAACAATAAATAACTCACTTGATGGAGCACATAATCCATCACAGGTTTGTATCCTGTTGCAGACTATCATATTTTGGGGGGTACAGGGGGAGGGGGAAGACGGGGGTGGGGGCACATGCCCCACCATTTTTTTGAAAACCACTAATGTGCCCCTTGCCATGAGTTAGAAATGCACTATTTGTTAATGAAAAGCACCCATTTCCATTTTTTGTAATTAAAATGTGCCCTTTTTTGCGACAAAGTAGTAAAAATATGCCTTTTTGTTGAAAAACATTCAAATACTGGAATTTGTGGTACAGAATGCTCATAGGATTCATCCTGTCCGAAAGCCTTGAGGTGGTTTAATAGTTTGTATCTTCAAAATCGATGTCCACATGTTCCACTGCCACTAAAGTGTGTGCCCCTCCCGCACCTACCCCCTCTCCCCACACACCAGTTTGAGCCCTCTTCTGTCACCCCTGCAATATCACACAAATATCACACATGACCTCAGAGACTCGCTTACATAACCTTTCCTCGTTCCTTCCATCCAGCCTACAGTCTAAAACATGCCAGAGATCTGGTACGAGCCATCACCCAGAAGGTGAAAGGATCCGGGCGGAGGGGTCTATTTGCTAAGGTGTCCTCTGCTCATGCAATGCATACCAGAGGCAGCTCACCACAACATCCTTCTCTTCATCTCATCAACACCTCATCCTCCCACCAGAACCTGAGAACTGCCGTACACGGTGCGGCTAGTTCACTGAGCGGTAGGGGTAGCATGCTGCCACCACTTCAACCCAAGGGTTTCTTAACGTATTAAACAACAAAATGGAAAAACGAGACATTACGATCTTCCCTGCCTATAGCAAATACCACCCGAATCCTCTGTGTTTGGCCAACAAAACAGTGGAGATTGAATATATACCTGAGTTGGGTAGTGCTAGCCATACTGAGACTCCTCTGCACAAATTCATGATTAAACACACAGTGTACTATTTCAGTGGTCAAGCCAAAATTTGTCTTCACACAGGAAAGTAGTGCTGTCCATTAGAGTACTTGCGTTTACAATCATACTGGTGACTGGTCAATTCATTAGGTGTGCTCAAGGATGACTCCTAAGAGCAGTACTTGGGGTAGTTTATGCTATCAAGTAACAAATCATTAATGCTAGAGTGAATTTGAGGTGGACAGTTTTTCTATAGGCTGGCTTGACTGTTATGGACATGTTACATCAATCAGATAGGTAGGGCTTAAAGGAGAGGGGTGTGGTCTGTGGAGTTGGAAGAAAGTGTTCTGCACATCCCCATGCTCTCCCCTTCCCCTGGTTTCTCCTATGCATTCCCTTGAACAGTTTCTTGTTGATATAAATAGCCACTGTCCATTTGTTGGTAGCATCTTTGATTAAATCAAAGAAATGCACAGCGCTTGGAAAATCATGCCACTGTACAAAAGGATGTTTCCTACTGACGGATACGATATGACTCTGAGGCTAAAATGCTGATTGCAATAATAAAACTATATTCAGCTTTTCCTGAACCAAAATAAAATGCAAGAAGCCTGTATTGCTAGTGCAACAAATAAAACTTACCTAAATTTGATATATCTTATGAAACATGGGAGGAATTGTTTTTTTCCTTTTTTTATGCCATACGTTACTCAGTGTGTCTGAGGAAAAAATAAACCGTTGATACTAGTGTGGAAAGGTTATCTTTGTAGTATCTCTCATGTCGGAATTTCATAGATTCACCCTGTCTGGCCTGGCCCAATGCAGATCATTAGCATGATGAATCAAGGTGTCATATCAAATAGTGAAGTTAATGTTAAAAAGTAGGGAATGACTTATCTGGGTTATTGCTATCGCAAATTTTTATGCAAGTGCAAATATGCATAGTTTTATACTGTTCACAGGAACCATAATAAGTATTAAGAGACAAAGGTCAGAAGCTTCATACACAAATTTTGAATGCTAGAATATTCTCCCGGTAATTAGATCTACTTTCCCAATTTTCTGTTCATGTGTGATTAACATTTACCATGAAAATGTTTCCAGACAATGAAATTTAGGAAAATCAATGTAACCTTTAATTAGTTGCTAGGCAACCTTCATGTTGGTGCCAAAATCTACAAGGGTGTCTATAATCAATTTATCATTTAATTGCCGTCTTATCTTGATAAATGTTTTTTTAAGGTTTGGCAAAAGCACCAACCATTCTGCATTTACCAAGCTAGCCCCCCCCCCCCTCTCATTTGATGGCCTCTATTCAATCTGTAAATATAATTTGTCAAAACAACATGGATACAACACCTTGTGTATTAGTCTAAGTACTATGAAACCATTTTATATGACCAAGTGTTGCCAGATAGAAATGACTCTGTACATTTATGGTTTTTAATTTAATTTTCTCCTTGCTATTTGTTGTTGTTGTAAATACTGTGTGTTCTATTGTAGTATATTTTTGTACAGAAAAGTGTAAGTTGCTTTTGTATTTTCAGCATAAAGAAACAAAATGAAACTTTATTTTCTTAAAGATGTCCTTAATAATTCCATCCACTTTTAAGCTTTGGGAAAGTTTCATTGTTCCTGAATTTTGTAGTGCATTACATTTGAAATTTCTATTGTACATTACAAGTTTATTGTCCAAGAAATAAAGACATTTTTTTTTTAAATTTGTTCATCTGTTTTTGCTTTCTTTTAAGATGTGTTGTTTTCCAGATGTTACCCAGTGCATATTACACAGTAATTACCAAGGAAGGCATTGGCCCCCATATAACACTATGTGGTACGTCCCCAAGTGGAGCAACTTTTCCCAATAGTTTGTTCCCCCCTACCCTTCAAACTGAAGAAATAACCAAGTTATATCTAACAATACAAAAGTATGCTCAAAATTCTCAACCTCTCATTTCTACTCCATTTTAGCTGTAAGGTTTGTGGAAAACCTCTCATACATTTACTTCCAAGTGAAAATCCCCTAGTGGAATAACAATTCTTACAAAGGTCAGGAATTGTAACCGATCATTCACTAAATATATTTAAGAAGCCTACCAATGTTAGCATTTATCTTTGCGTTGGATCATTGTTAGCACGAATATGATCTTGATTCAATCATAAAGCAGGGTAAATGGTTAGTAACATGAAAGGGAGATTTCGGCCGGTAGTTGGTAGTAGTATTTACCTTGACTAGAAGAATATTCCACACTGTTAAAAGTAACATGTACCTAAATCGAGCTGATAAGTTGAATGAATGTAACCTAAACTTTGACCGGCTACATATGGTGGTGGTTGTAGTGATGTGCCGAGGGTAGACTGAGGGAATGGACATGCTTTTGCTCCTTTTACCATTGCAATCGCTTGTCTGTTGCAATTACTACAACGAAAGTGCGATACGGGATATAAATTAGTA
Source organism: Apostichopus californicus (assembly GCA_020650975.1). Classification (NCBI taxonomy): domain Eukaryota; kingdom Metazoa; phylum Echinodermata; class Holothuroidea; order Aspidochirotida; family Stichopodidae; genus Apostichopus; species Apostichopus californicus. The sequence continues at coordinate 22,875 of JAIPMN010011019.1, forward strand.
GTTATTAACGCTTACGAGAGTGCATCGTTATGGTTATTAAGCTACACCGTAATAAAAATGCCTATATTTCAGACGTGCAATTCTCCACTAAAATGGACTTAGAATAAAGTTTGTTAATAGTTTCCTTGGTAAAGACGTTTTATAAACGGTATCGTGAACTTCGATATTCTTTTTAGGTACAGAAATGAGAACTCTATGCTATTTTATTCTACATATAAAAGGTATGGTAGGCCTCTCTCACGAGAGTGTACAAATTTATAACATTAGGTTCAATAGTGGTCAACTTTAGGGACCGGTAAGTCCCGAAAAAGGGAAATATATATTACGGAAAATGATACATGCCATATGTGTATTTACAATTGTTGTCATAACGCTTTACACACATCGAAACTGACGGGTAATACACCCCCGAATTTATGTGCCCAAAACAAACTTCATATGAAAGCCAATTGTGTTAAAGTTGACAAATGTGAGTGGGATGCTAATGGCAATCAAGGGAGCTACGTGTTGAGAAGAGACTGTACGAAATTTACTGTTTACACTCCCAGTCACGTCAGTGTTGTTTTATCTCTCGGCGCGGCGAAAGCTCATTATGATTTAGTTTCTTGTCGTCTCAATGTTGGTATCTACATGCTATTCTTACTAGGTCTTTTAATATTATTTTCAGTCGCAGGTTACAAGAAAATGTTGTAAGATTTTAGAAATGGTAAGTATGCATAAATCTGGCAGTCTACTAAGGAATTTCGAACAAGGTTTACATATGTTACACGCAAAGAACTAAAATACATTCTGTGTAGCCTAGTAAGGAGTCACTCAATACGTGTGGATCGTGCAGCCAAGCTTAGGCCTACTGTACGCTATTGCGTAATTTTTGTATAACCATGGAGCCATGGTCTAACATGTACAAAGATACAAAGCATTCCACAGTGAATACATAAATTTATAGAGTGTGAATAGAAACTAGTCTTTGGCCTGCAGACTAACTCTACCTGTTGACCACACAACATGTTAACGAACGTGTGTTTCTTTCATGCTCCCATGCAAGCTCTAGTCTTAGCCCTTGTTGGGAACCACGCCTTTCAAGGCTAACTATTGTACTTAAGTTGAACTTAGTTGTAGCCTAGAGGCTATAGTGTGTAGCCATGCATGTCGTTAGACTTTAGAGAATTGAACTAGGGCTAGGTGTTTGTATAATGTTATGACAAACTCGTTAAGGATGTTTTTCTGCAGAATGGGATCAAACAAAGTAAGTACTATGTACAAGCTAACACGTAACTAACGTAATAGTGATGATTTAGACATAGCTTTGCAAATTTACATTGTCCTTTGGCTTCAGTTTTGTGTAAAACACATTGGGAGACTTGCTAGTTGACATACCATTGCTATGAGAAAATCATGAAATATCCCAAAACAGGCATCATATTAGTCCAGGTATCATAATAGATTTTTATTCTGCAATAAATGTTTGTCAACATTTTCAGGTTTGGTTCTACAAGGGAAGGGAGCAAAAAACTTGTGTGTTTTTCCATCTTGTCAAAAGCCCAAACTGGAGGTTATATCTTTGTGTGTTTCCACTCTCTCTCTCCGTTTGTTGTTTCATATTTAGACGTATTTGTATTTTGTAAAGGGGTGTTCACGTTTAAAAGCTACTCCAAGCCTCTTGTGGGCACTCCCCAGTCTCTTTAAAATTATCCTGTTCTGTGTATTATCATGTGGTTTATACAGTATTTCAAAAGTAACTGAAATCATGTTCTTTGAAGGAATGAAAAGTGAAGATTTGTGGTCAATATATAAACGCTTTATTTCGTAACAACGGTTTCATAGTCATGTTTTAACATACTGTACATGTATTACTTTACATGTATAGTCAGTATTGCGAATTTCGGAACACTGC
>JAIPMN010011021.1:0-18166 GCA_020650975.1 Apostichopus californicus
ACTCACTTTAAGTAAATATCTGCTGACACCTTCCACATGTTTATGCACCCTTTTGACTTTATGCACCCATTGTTACTAACAATCCATTGAAATATAGTAAACAATAAATTGTTTAGAAGCCAGTCAGGTTGAAGGTACTATAAAACTGACACGTACGACCGTCAATGTTTCTAGTTCTTTTAATTGCATTATAAGTATATGTATAGGATATACCTATGATCGCCACAGTGAAAAGAACTCAATGTGTGCGTGAAACTAGTTGCAACGCGATGGAATAGCGTGTTTTTATATATATATATATATATATATATATATATATATATATGTATATATATATATACATATTTATATATATATATTTATATATGTATCGCATTAAATGTGTGAAGTACGATTGCATGATTCAGGAATAGGCCTTAGGAGCCAATTTTTTCAAAGCGAGCGTATTCAGTCCAACAGAAAGCGGTTAACTTAAACATCGAATATTAGACTATAGTTTTCAGGTTACTGAACAATATATTAAAATTGTCTTTGATCCCTGCCTTCATTATTCCTTTAAGAGAGCCCTAAATTAGAGCACTAAAAAAGAGTAATTTTACCTAAAACATCGACCATTCGGCATATGTCACAAAAGAAATACCCACTGAAGTCCCAATCTGACAGCCAGATTTGCTTGTTTCTCGGGCCACAAGTCTTAGTTAAGTTGAATGCTTATTGATTTCACATACTCAACATGTTATATACATAGACAATGTTAACATATTGTACATGCTGTAGACTGTCTTCTTCAGTTCTCATCTATGCTGGATTGAGTAAATCTCTGTCACATTAATTGCTTACGGGGGATGTGGTTGGATAAGAGGCTGGTTTCTGCGACTTTGTATGTCATATTTGTGACTTCAACTGTTTTATTTCTCCTCCAGGTTTCCGAAAGTGATCTGTAGGCCCATGGCAGAAGCAGCCATTTTACCTGCCCCGTTCAACTCACTAATGTTAAAGTTTTAATGGTGTAAGGATCTATTGCAATGACAGGGCAAGTTGTGGATTTAAGTCCAGAACTAATTTGACGAGTACTCCTCAATTCTAGAAGAGCTGTCCAACAATTGTCCGTCAGCATCATGGCTCCACGAAGTTTATCAACGCTGTTATGAGTGTGTCGTTACGACATGGTAAGAGTAATATCTGTTAAGTGATCGAACACCATGACACATCGATTCTTTGCTATGGGAGGTGTAACAGATGACCTGGAGATAAATATGAGGATAGCACACTGATATCTCACGATGACCGAATGCAGGGCTGGACATGGATTGGACGCTGCCTGTATCGGTATGTTAGGATGTGTTGGCATATATCAATAGTTGCAGGGCTGGACATGGATAGGACACTGCCTGTATTGGTACGTTTTGTTCTGTTGGCATATATCCATAGTTGCAGGGCTGGACATGGATAGGAGGCTGTCTGTATCCGTATGTTAGGATCTGTTGGCATATATCCATAGTTGCAGGGCTGGACATGGATAGGATGCTGCCTGTATCGGTATGTTAGGATCTGTTGGCATATATCAATAGTTGCAGGGCTGGACATGGATAGGACGCTGCTTGTATCGGTATGTTAGGATCTGTTGGCATATATCCATAGTTGCAGGGCTGGACATGGATAGGAGGCTGCTTGTATCGGTATGTTAGGATCTGTTGGCATATATCCATAGTTGCAGGGCTGGACATGGATAGGAGGCTGCCTGTATCGGTATGTTAGGATCTGTTGGCATATATCCATAGTTGCAGGGCTGGACATGGATAGGACGCTGCCTGTATCGGTACGTTTGGTTCTGTTGGCATATATCAATAGTTGCAAGTGAAATTATCTTAATTCACTTTCAACAGAGGGGTAAATTTATTCTCCAAGTGCATGTAAAAAGTAACCATCAGTTTCAGAGAGGCAAGAGCACATGGTACATATATGTACCTGTGAGTGGGAGACGAATTCCTGTCTAGCAACTTCAGTTTATGGTTAGGAGTTTTGTTTTACAGTACTTGCTGTGTGATCAATAGGCATCCCAATCTTATTATTTTTTTCATTCTTTTGGTATGGTGGACTTTACTTGCCATTGACTATTGACATTATACAGCTTCACTATTTTGAACCATAGCATTTTCCTACGTTAACGTTTTGTACATGTCTCAAGCAAATGGGGAACTAATTAGTCTTTCCAAGAACAGAATTGAAAATGAAAACATTGATAGGGCAGCGTGCCTGTATGCTTAGAGTGATACGAGACTATTAATAGTAGTGTTTTATTTCAACTAACTGTGAAGTTAACCTGTAAATAAGTAATCATCTTACAAATATGTATTTAAACTGAAAGTAAAAGTACTTAACACTTTTTGTTGAGATTATGTCAGTAGTGTAAATTTTAAAGTACCTGTAGCTGGGTGCCTTCCCTATTTCACGTGTCAACATAATTTTACTCAGTTAGTTGCAGCTATGTCCTGTGTGAAATATATCAAGGTTTTCTATTTGCCCAAACAAAGAGATGCCATTAGCTGGTTGTTAAGAGTCTGCGGCTGATGGCAACAGCACATATTCTTAAATGCAGAGTAGGCTAGGCTAGATAACTCCACTAATTGTGTCATGTTAGGTTAGGTTAGGTAATGTTGACGTTTGTGTTTAAATGCTACAAACATTCTCAAGATGTAATAACCAGCTATTGTAATGGTACTACCAAATTACAAAATGTCTTCTTTCAAGGTTCTTTTGTGGTAGCTGTTTAAGGCAGCTATTTTAACAAAGGCCGGTAACAGCGCAGCAATTCAGTACTAGAACCATATATGATACATATCTCTCACTACATGGAAGATAATTAAGTATATGAAAGTTGTTGAAACTGTGATAAAAGGAATGTTATGTAGTTGTAATGAACTAAGTCTGAATTTTATATGTAACAACAACAGAAAAGGTCAGTAATTCTGGCTAATATTGCAAAAGTCTCCCACTTAATTACGTATGCTTCTTTTTTTTATATATGTATTACATTGTTTGGAGGAGATGTGGGTTTAGGGAGGGGATGGGGGGTGGGGTGGTGATCTATTTTTATGTTTGCTGAGAGTTTTCTGCAGGTTTTCCATTCCTATTGAAATTTAATTGTGGAAAAATCTTAAGATTAAACAAAGCAATAAGTTCATGTAGAAATATTGTATCATTTCCCAATTTTGCTACCTTGAAAGCATAATGTTTGTTAAATTATGCGTAGAATTAAGACAGAGCAAGTTACCTACATCCATCTGAATAAGATAGATATAAGTATTCCAAAGTGTAGGTCATTATTTGTGTGTGTGTGTGTGTTTATGTGTATTAGTCAGGTAAACATTTGACATTAACATCTAATATCAACATACTGCCCATGCACAGAGAATGACAATATTCGAATAAAAGTTTAATGCTTAGCAGTATTACTAACGATTCACATTAAAAAATTGTAAGTTATTAAACGTTGTTAATTAATTGCCAACTTAGGGTCTCCCATCATCCTAACTCTTGTTGCAAAATTTCTAAAATAACTTTGTTTATTTTGTGTGTTATTTTGAAATTGTTTCTCTGTCTCCAAGGTTTCCAAATTCTTGTCAAATCTGACATTTGTTAACTTTCTTTTGGACTCCCTTCAATTTAAATGACCAATTAAAGTAGAATCAACAGTTGGTGAAAAAAAACTGACTGGGAAAAAACATTCAGCAACCTTTTTTTGTGAGAACAAGGACATTTTTGACAGGAATGAGATTGGAACTAGTGACACCAGGATTATAACTCCTGCATCAATTAAGTTTGATGACATCATGTTATCTACTGTAACTCATTCCTCATAATCTTATAATTATTTAAATGATATAAACAAGAATATCAATGAGACCATGGCTCTTACTATGTCAGTGCGTAATCATGACATAAGATTTAACATTTTAAGCCAACAGTTACCGCTTCAAGTACTTCAATGGGACATTTCATACTTTTGTTGTACTTAGGATTTGACATTACCATGACATCTACCTCCATAAATAATAAACTAATATAGCTTAGATGGAACAAAGCTTTCAGATAAGAAAAAAGTCCTCTTCAAAAATTAGCTCAGTGTTTTTATGTGATTATTGAAACAAATTTGTACAAACAGTCAAGTTGTATTGAGGAAGTACTGTAAGACAAGAAGCCAACATAACAGATTTGATTGGATGATGTTACAAAACAGCATAGCTAGACTCCATCATAGTACTGATTCCCTACCTTCAAAACTGTGGATTAATCTGTTCATTTGTTTTGTGTGTGTATGTGTTTGGGATGACAGGGGGAGAGGGGGGGGGGGGAGAGGGAAGGTTTGGGTTTTGGTTAGGAAGTTAAGTTTCAGTGATATGATTGAACATTATGTATTTTATTTGAATTTTTGTAGCAATCCACAGAGCCTCAGTTAAGTCTTGTGTAACATATTCCCAGAGATGTGTTCCCTCAACGTACTGCCAACTTTCAAAAGTTTAATAATTGAAGGTATTGCTTTTTAGATACTTTTCTGTACATTCCTTTTGGTGTTTTTTTATTAAATTGTTTATTATATTGTTTATTAACTTGTTTAGTACTAAACCCTTATGTACTATATACCATCATGTACATACAAACCTTGTTGGGATGAGGAGAGATACTTTAATGACGAATGATAATGTCAAGACTTTTGTTCAAAAAGCATCCATTCTACATTAATGTGTCATGCATTGTAGGTATAAGATGCCTGTTTCAGGTACGGGTGGATAATTTAACGAATGTCTCCTGCAACAGTCGAGTGAAATCTTGGCCGATTAGTTATGAAAGCTCTGCAAAATTGTTATGCAAAGATTAAAGAATATATTTCCAATTTTCTTTTTGTTTTTCGTTAGAATACCTTCCATGAACCATAGAGTTTCAAGTTTTGAACTTTTAGCTTAGAATAACTGAACGAGTATTTATTAATATCATACTTCAACTTAATCGTAAGCTGCACTGGATATTTCAGTACGTGTAACACATTGACAAACAACAAATTCCTTTTAATATCGTTGCGGCCAATATTTGTACAAAATTTGCTATAAACTATATGGCAAGTTTCTTAGTTTTCTAAGTATGCATATAGTTTCTCACTATGCATATTTTTTGAAAAATGATGGCTGATTTCTCTAACTTTGGTCCTTTGGTAGTCCTGCCTCTTCTCGTCCCGGACCTAAGCAATATTGATCGTGATGTAAATATATGCAAATGAGGGTGAGCTTGGGTGGTTCCTTGGAGTACAGCTGAAACGTAATTTTAAGACAATTGTATTTATGCAAACCAATTTTTACACAGTTTAAGTGTTATTTGTCAAGTTATGAAGTAACTGTTGAAAGGTTAAAGTCTATTATTCATATAGATTTGAGTCAACGCTTGTGATAAATAGAACAGTTTTGTGAATAATGGCGGTTGTATTTTAGAAAAGGCGAAGAAATTATGTATATAAATTCAAAATTAACATTTTTTGTTTTTGTTTTGTAAAGAGTAATGTAGTATGCAACTTACACTCTGTATGTATTTAATAGGAAATATCATGGTTGTGTACTTCCCACATCTTTGAGCAATTGATAACGCTTTCGACATTTTGTGACCTGGAAGTCTGGTATGATTGTCTTATATTAGGTGTGAAACAGTTGCAATCTTTGTAAAGATTTTAAAGTACCACATGTATATGCACCTTTAATTAGGGGTTTTGTTATAACGAGGGCGCCAGTCATATACTTGGAAATGACTCTGGTTTGTGTACAAGTGTCTTGGTATCTGTAATACTGTTTTATTTTAATAGTGGTTGTTATCTCCAATACAGTGAAGAGCTCCGTCGGTATTTGCTCATAGAAAATATTTCATGTTCAATTTAACTGAACTAAATTAATGAAAAACATTTTGATGTGTGTGTCCATCTCATCCAGAGAGAAACAGCAAAAGTGTTTCCAGAAGCCAAACATCCTGTTATAACATTGTACATTATCCCATCTGGAGGTGTTTAAAGGTCCTTTGACTGATAGTTGATCTTTTCTTACACATCCTGTGCTGTAAAATATCATAGGACTTTGATTTCAGATAATGATGTCTTAGGCCTTTGTATGAATTATTAATCTTTGGCTAATTTCCTCCTTCAAAATGTAACATATGTGTAACAAAAAATGTCTTCAATTATCAGAAAGAAAGATTTGATGTAAACTGGAAGTATCAGCGGTTAGAGAGTGGAGTGACTTAGACGGTTAAATGACATAAGTACCTTAATTAATGCATACATGCATATTCATAGTGGGGGTGATGCACAAATCACTAATGAGAAACAGCACAACATTGAAAGCCCATGTAATGCCATTGTTTTAAATTCCTTTATTAATGTGTTTTTGTTTCTATTAACTTTTTCACTGCAGTCAAATACATTTGTAAGGTCAGGGTGAGAAAAAAAAGTTTGTTTTGGGTGAGATTGTATTTGGCAACATTCTTCACTTAATTGTACTAATATGTACTAGTGCAGTAAGTATAATATTTATATAGGGGGGGGGGGTGAAGCAGGGAGGGTGGTACCACTGATTTGAAATGTGAGTTTATATTAATGATTAGTACTAGCAAGAATGCTGTAGAACTTTCCAAAATTCATACTCCTTGGGTTCAACAAGACTAACTTCCTCTGTACCTTAATAGCAATAAGTAGCAGAAACCAGGGCTGTAGCCTGGGTAGAATCCCTATGGGGTGGGGGAATTAAGGAGCATTGGTAAATATTATGCCATTCCTACAGTACGTACCTAGAAACTTGAGATTGCACACTACTGACTAATGAAATCAAATGAAATGATATGAACATTTTGTTAAAACTAACTGAAATAGCACATACTTTCATTTAGGAAGTGCAGATCTCAGGGGGGGGCAGCTGTTCCCCACCCCACCCCTCCCGACAGGCTACAACCCTGCATGGATACTATCATGTGTATGCTGGCCTTTCCTTGAGAGGATGTACAGTAAGCTACTAGTGTTGTAGCCTTTGTGAAGTTCAGGAACCAAGCTACGACAGGCAGCCAGTTGGTGTGCTTTATCAGAAGTAGTCTTAAAATCTCCTGGAGAAATATTCACATGAAGCTTAGAAATTTGATTTACTGTACAGTCTTTTGTAAGGTCTGTTTGTTTAAATAAAAAAATCATTTAAGTTCTATTGATGAATATTTTGCTTATATAAGCAGTTCTCGATTACTTGATGCAGTGAAAAGTCACGGGAAACTAAGGTAGTATTTATTCTCCTCGTTATTGCTTATGATTAAACGATGAAAGTACAGATACTTTGCATCCCCCCCCCCATGTTACAATACAGTGTAGTGTTTACTGTTTAATATATGACACTTTCACTTCTCTCTTGCAATCAACTTTGACAAGTGTATATTAATTTAATAGAGTAACTAGACTGATTCTATACCGTTTTATAACCTCTTCCATCAGACCTCAATAAATAAATCCTCGTCACGCCACGTTTATATATCTGCTATAGAGCAGGTTTTACGATTAATATCAAATAACATGTCCTATATGGCTTCTGTTTAATCTTCTTCATTTCTTACAAACTTCCCATCGACTCCTGTGAAAAACTTATAAATGCTACAAACTGTTAGAAACACTAACAGCGTAAAGTCAATTACTTAAAGATAGATTTCTGGTTGATGGTAAATCTTTGTTTATTAACATATTATATGTTTGCAACTTCAGTACAATATTTTGATTACTTATTTCATTCTCTGTTCCACTTTTTCTTGCACTCAGCAGTGTAGTAGTAGTATATTGTTGTTGTTTTTGTTGTTGTTGTTGTTGTTGTTGTAAACAAACAGTACAGAGGTGACCTATATTATTGCCTTTACTTTTTATATTGGTTACAAATATAAATAAGGGTATGTGAATAATTTTAACCTTAACCATTCCTAACATATTGATCTTATTATGTACACATTACGAGTTTATGATGAATATTATTGTATTGTACGTATGTTTGTTTGTTTTTCAAGTCAATTTGTTCATTTTAGTAGATTATGCTCGTTCTAATTTTCAAGTACTCAGAGCAACTTGCTATAATATTAAAATCAAATCAGTCAGATTAATAAAATTGTCAAGAGTCTTTTGTCATGGTCATATAATTATCTATCATACAATTGTTGTGAAAATAACAAAAAAAGCAGCCAATCCTGCACCTGTTAGCTATCATCTGTTGAACGTACTGAGAAGGCAACCATGGAGATCAGTGGCGTTCACAGGATTTCAAAGGTGGCGGTGGGCCAAACTTGAATTTCCCCTGACTAAGTTAGGTAGGAGCATGAACCTTTATGGAAGGGTCAGAGGTGAGTGAAGGATCTTATAAAGGAGACGGGGTGGCCCTTAGGTCGTTGAAGCCAACTCTAGTACAGGGGGATTTTGGGGTCATCCTTCATAAAAATGAGGACTAGATGGGATATTTAGGCTATAAGTTAGGTCTTTAATTAAATACAAATGCAAGGCTGTGTTAACATACACCCTTGAATTTTGTGTATGACATTGAAAAGGGAAGTATACATCGGGAGGAGTGGTCTTATTTTCCCCCAGCTGAATGTAAAAATACCCTGGCTGAACCGACCAATCCCCCCAAACTGACAATGGAGGGTGGGGTCACGACCCCCTCCTCTTCCCTCTTACATTTACTTGGAAAGACAGATAATGGTCAGTGGCATGATCAAACTTTTGTGATAATTTTATTAGCTAATGACCTCATCTTAAACAGACAATGCAATCTCAATAAATTGATTTCATTACATTTTAAGTAAATTTCAAATTTAATTAAAGTATCAAAAGGTTTGAAAATTGACAAGTTCCCTTTAAAATAATGTTTTTTTCTTCTTGTACCTTCTATCTATGACATGTTCTGAGTTCTCTAAACGTCAAAACACCCTTCATGACCACAGTTTCCACATGCATGTATTAGGCACCATCATGTTCGTTTCCAGGGTAAGGATGGGGTGATTTTGCTCCCCTCGGTGCAGTCACTGTGCTAAAACGAATTCGATTATTATGGTTGTTTAAAGCAACATTTTGTGGTTAGTAGACAATTTAACCAAACCGACTTATATCGAAGTTTAGCATATGACATCAACATTTTGTTCCGCAGACACATGATCATATGCAAACAGAATTTTGCTTCTAATTTGCAACGAAACTTCACTCTTCCACCTATAGCTATAATGACCTGCAGTTTTCCGAGGTTTCAATTTGGAAGACATATATCGAACACATTCATGAACAAAGCCTGAAATTGTATTTCACCCTAGCTAATTCCTGTAAAGCTTAGTATGAATTCAGTTTCATTAATATCAGATTCCACACCTTGTCAGTGAAGTGCACAGTATTACAAAGGTGTGTGAGTGTGTGTATCGGGGAGAAGGGTGGGGGGGGGGGGGGTTGTAAGCTCCCATTAACTGATTAAGGTAGGAGCATGGACCTTTATGGAAGTTCTTCCCGTGGGCCCAGATGTGTGTTCTTATTCTTCTCTGATTTAATGTTAACACAGGGGCGTCGGAGCCGGTACGGCAGGTCCGGCGAACGCCGGACCAATATTCACGGCGCAAAAAAAAAGAGAAAAAAAAAAGGTAGGACTAAGAAAAAAAAATAAAGAACCAAAATGAAACATACTTAACTTGAACCGCGAGAAACTTGATCAAATTAACTTACATGATATTGGGAATGAATTTGTTCGAGGTAATGAACATCGATTGCACCAGTTTGGGACCTCTGATATGTAAATTAAATCTCGTTACCCTTGAAATCTTGTTTTTTCATATGACACATGTGAACTGCTATTTCATGCAATCTGGGAGGTATATTTTTCAATAATTTTCAATAATGATGACGGCAAGTAGGCTAAATGTGACTACTCTGGCATGGCAGGGGTCTTGTTTTCAAGCTCTGGAAGTGCCATTTCCTGCAATCTGGGAGACATTTTTTCAAAATTTTCTCCATTACGCTACGCGCCAACCATGGTGGCGCGTAGCGTAGTTTGACCTACCACACGTCCCCCCGATAATTATGATAGATGGCCACACTGTGATCTGCCGTACCAAACCCAAATAGCTTCCGACGTCCCTGTAACAAACCCGACTGAATGTTTCCGTCCCCGACTGACGATGGACACAGCATACGTTTCCCCTCCCAACACCCCCATTTTTTCCGCACGCGACTGCTCTTTGTAGAGTACACTTCAACTTAACATGTGTAAACTGTAAGGAAGTCTGAAATTCTTAAAGCTGACTATGTTCCCGATTGTCTTGAATGGAGGAAAGCTGCCAGCCACTTAATTGGGAGTCAACCCTAGCTATCTTCATTCGCTTTATTACTTGAGATTTTAACTCACAGACGAGAATGGCCAGTGTACGTAAAGCCATCTTTTCAACAATGTTAGCAAACAATATCAGTACTGCAGGAAATATACCCGGCACATACTTGAAAATTAATCATCAGCATGCCATTAGTAAATGATCAAAATGTTTCAATATCAGTTTATCAGAAATAACATCAACATGAACATGTTACAACTCAATATCAATAAGTCAAAACTAAAATCAAGTGTTTTATGCAATCTGGGAATCGGTTGAAGTTTTTATTTTAACCGATCGGTGTTCATGAGCGGTGCTATTCGTTTCACAATTGAGGAATTTATATTTATATGTCACCAAATAAAATCAGTACTACACAAATAATTAATATTAGAATCTCAAGATCAATGATAAGTGTAACTTGTTAAGTGAGGTAATTCTGGCATTTGAGTTCAGGGCGATCTTGATATTTACAACAACAAAAAACAACAACAAAACATTGCTTCTGCTTTCCCGGTTGTTGATCGATATCCTTCAAATTTGTAAATAAACGTAAAGTGGACGCAGGATATAGACTTGTTCAGGAAGGTGGTAATATCTTTTGCAGAGAGTTGTTGGGGGTATATCCCACCACAACTAGAGTTGTGCACGTCCGCCTGAGAGGTTAACCATTGTCAGAAAATAGCCCTAAAGTGCCCTACTGTGTGGATTTTTCTGAGTCATCGCCATTCTTTTTAAATTTGATGATTGGATGTTGAAGAGAATGGAATAAACTACTGATGGTCTAAAAATCTGAAGGATTGAAGGTTATTTAAGGTATTTAAGGCTGATGAGAAGGGGAGCACTATGATAAACTTTGAGCTCTTCTACCTCAAAATCTAAACGGTCATGGACGTGGCAAAAGTTGAATGTTTTATGATAACCCAATCCATTAGCTATCATACGGTGGGTAGGACATGTCAGTTGAAAACTTCAATCTATGCTCTATCGGCCTTGGAAAGTGACGAGTTTAGTGTGTAAGTCGATGGGAGAAATTAATTGTGGTGCGGTACCTATAGTTGACTATTTTATTTGTTGTTGTATATCGATGGAAATAGGGCGTAAATACACAGAAAATGAAATGCGCAGCGGCATAACTTCACAGCCAAAGAAGTTCTCAGAGCAACAACTCTCAAGATACAACAGAAGAAGACAATCAAGATATTTGAGACAATTGAACGTTGTACGTACTATCTTGTAGCGGAAACAGTTTGTTATTTGTCACAACAAAGGGGTGGATTTAACCAAAAACTGTTTCAAAAGAGAAAACAAGAGAATCGGCGACTTGAAAAATTATGTGTAGTTAATATAAAATGGGGATAAATGATGCATTTCAAACACCCCTACTCCAGCAGTTTCCCCTCCCTCTTGGTCGCTTAATTCACTTATAAATGCCTATAGTCATCATAGCTTGCATCCCCACACAAAGTGCCCACACACTGGCCCAGACTATCCAGCATTAGTGCACGAAAAATTAACAGGGCTTGGAAAGCTTTCGAGAAGGGGGCAGAAAACTTGTCATCGAGTCTCATTTACCCACCTGTGCATAGTCCCATACCCAAAAATGCCACTAGCAATCATTTTGCTGGACTCCATGTCAAATACAATGCGCCCTTCCCATTTTTAGAACCAAATCCTACCCCTATGTCTTCGTGGCTTTGTTCTAATTTTACTCAGTTTATGGAGCCAATGTTCCAAGTTAGGTTATCGTCCATCTGATTTATTTACATGGGTCGTCAGCATTTTTACATATATATTTCAACAAGAATGTAGGCCTTAGAGCCAAATTATGACAAGGGCATGAATTTTCAACAAACTAGCGAAATCAGCCCGAAGAACTTCAATACAGATAAGATATTTTATTTTGATAAACGTGTGAAAGTAAAAGTCGCTTTCATTTAAAACAGCAAAAACTTATTTACAGACGACAACACCATTGTAAACAACAACAGACTGAGAAAAAAGCAACAATCATTTTACATTGCATAACACTTTTGGCGTTCCATATAAAGCTCTAAAGCTCGCTGAACTAATTTTTTATGCTGAATTCCGCGGTCCCGTTAGCAATACATTGCTATTCTAACTTCAACCCGATGAACCATCTGAAATGGAGTAGTCTTGATGAGATGATTTAGGTCGCCTTTCTCATGATTTAGGGTAAGTAATCTGGTAAAGCCAGATGATCAAGTCATTTTAATATTGCCAAAGATTTCACATGAACCGACTTTGCTCAAATATTGCCTGCTGTCAGGAAAAATGACATAGGCTACCTAGGCGTAACTTAGGTTAGGCCCCTAGCACAACATCAGCGTACGTCAGACTACCGTAGCGTAGTCTCAGGCCCTTAAGTTAGCCTTATGATACAGTGTAGGTTAGGTCCAAGTTAGCCAAGTCTCTCACGTAGATTGATAATACTAATAGTCTAATACTAGTCAAACTGTGTACAACTTTCAATCTACAACGTTTCAGACATCCCATAAATGTGAACCAGGCCAGTAATGAAGTAATTGTAAACATGTTTGAAGAAATGACAAATACTTTGGCAATCATAAAAGATTAATAACTTAGGAGTTTGCGATTATGCGCAATGATCAAACATTGCTACGACTGAATGTTCAACTGCAGAACAAGTGTATTACTGACAAGTTAACCCATGAATCTAACCGGAGCAGGTGCTTGCCGATTTTTTACAGAGCACAGTGCTAGTGTAGCATTGCGAGAACATGTACACTTTGGGATATTTGCTGACAAACTGCTTTAGTGTTTTCTTATTTATAGGTTAGGTTAATTTTCAAAAGCAGATTATTTGGGGTGCTAGCTTGTATTCAAGTAATCGCAACTTAAGGTTTTGAGCGCAATTAATCAAACTACATAATTGTAATTGCGACTACTGGCGATTAATCGATTACGACTATCAGCACTATGGTGGAGTTAGAATATTTGCAAAAAAATCCTGTACAAAATGCCAATACTCGAAAATTCCACCTGGCAACTGGCCAATGAAGCCAGCTAATGTTGGACTTTCTTAATATGTTAAAAAAGAAAGCTGTTAATGATGTATGTTGAGTCCTTCTCCAAAACCATTTGTCAAAGAGTGATTTCGCTAAACGTTTTGCCTAGCCTAGACTGACAGCAACAACGAAGCCACCGTTTTGTAAGGTGTTATTTGCAAGTTGCCTGGTATTCTGCAATTATTCCCTACTGCAGTGAGTATAACTTAATGTTATGTTACCTATTCGGTAAGTACCAAAGTCTGCATATAAAACTTAAGTTACTGTTCCTTAGTCTCTAACTTTTTCTCTTTAGACTCTGAGAAAAAAAGAAACAGATCAGTGAGATAATAGATGGATATTGCCTACTTCAAATTGTGCTTACTCTCTGTAGGCTGTAGTATTATTTAGTTATTCTAGCACAGTTTTTCTCTTTTTATCTTTGCTAAATTGCAGTAAACAACTTTCACTTTCAGATTTGCTGAATACACAAAGATAACAGAATTATGGCCTTTCTACATCGTTTCACCACACCATCTCTGAGGTTGGGCTTCAGTGCTCTTATTCGCCAGGCTTCATCATCAGGCTCCGTTACTCCAGTTTCTCACAGCGGTGAATCCCAGCTACAAGAAGTCAAAGAACCTGAGGTAACTTGATGCTAACGGGATGGCCGACTTTATTTTCTCATTGGACGTTAGAAATTAGTATATTGAAACAAAATTACGGTGAATTTGTTGACAGTGGACAAAGTATAATACCGTAGAGAAAGTACAAAAGTAAAGAAAACAAAACGCCAAGGACTAGCTCAGGCGCGTAGCCAGGAATTTGCCAAGGGAGGGGCGAACCTGTAGGCAAACTATCAGAGCCATAGATTCTACATTGAAAACTCTAAGCGTAGCGTCATCATGAGTTGGCACTAGGCGTACAAGCAAATTTTGGCTGAAAATGTCTTCCAGATCGCTGGAAAAGGCACTTCCCAGGCCTTGTAAGTTACATCTAAGCTTGAAATTACTAGTGATATCATAGAAACATACAAAAAAAAGGTTGCCCCCCCCCACCCCCTTGGCTACGCGCCTGGACTAGCTAGACGAAATAAACATAAGCAGGATGAGTATGTGTCTTGCATCAAATTACAAATTAAAAATGATAAAATACAAGGATGCTAAGTCCCTTCTTAATAAGGAACAGATACAGTAGAAACATTTGACTTGTTTCAGCAATGAATTTGTGTGCATGCATTGTTAGAGTATCATCATCTTTTATTTTCCACTGGTACTTTCTTGGCTACTAGTATTAAAGTTTTGCATCATCATATTTAAACGATGTAGTAATGAGATTTGGAGTTCATCATGTTAAACAGTACATTTTTGGGGGGAAGATTAACAACCCTTGTTGTGGAATAAAATATGTTGATCTTTTCACTTTGTAGCATGAGGTTGTGATCAGCTCGGTGACTGGTGTTCCTGATGAGCACGTCCGTTCTCGTAGGGTCAGAATATTCGTTCCGACTGTGAATGCAATGCAGTCTGGTACCGAAAACACTCACAATTGGCAAATGGAATTTGAAACTCGGGAGAGGTGGGAAAATCCTCTTATGGGCTGGGCTTCATCGTGAGTTGAATCTTTCTTCAGTTATTACTGTTTGAGACAGCATGGTATGTTGGTGAATAAATGCTATCCCTTTTCTAACCCTGATTCTTCTACCTCAGGGGAAAAAATGAGAAGAAACTATTATTGTGAAACAGGTTTCTGCACGTCACAAGGAGTTAGCTCATGTTGGATCAAGACTTGCAGTTTCCTCCAGGTATTTTTTATCAGAGCACCAAAACATGAAGAGTAGTGCACATTTACCATCCATGACAGTCTTTTTGAAGAAGCATATACACAGAGAAGTTTGCATCTCTAAAATTTTGTTGAATATGTCTTACTGGACAGAAACACATACACCTATACACAAATAATTCCATCAAATTGGTTTATTTTCTTAAGTTCTAGTACTCATTAGTCAGCCTCAACATGCCTTTCCACGAGTAAAACCTGGTTGTAGGGATGGAACAACAACTTGTAACACATATTGCAATTGTCATATTGTAGAATTGAAACAGTAAAATGTTTTATGAATCTTCTTTGGGAACAAATCATATGTGACAGAGAGGAATATTCAATTGGAAACATTGTCTTTTTTTTTCTGCTACCCGACTCTTGACCTACTATAGAAGTGTTAAAAAACACTACACTACCTGCACGATCTCTTGGTGGAATTGCCAAGAAGTAACCAGGACACAAAATCAAATATTATCTATCAACGACTATTATTTACTTTTACAAGACGTTAAGACATTTGCTGCACAGCCTTCTAGTGTAATGGGCTCAAAATGGTGGAAAGATTTACCTATTGATATTAAAACCTCTCAATCTGTTTATTGTTTTAATCGTAAACTTAAATCACACCTGTTTGAAACATTTAATTACTGTATATATACTTCCTTTATCTTATTGCCTATAAGGGCTTTTTGTATGTATTTAAATTTTCTAACCTTCTGGCTGTTGTACAGGGCATTCAAAGATAATTTGAATTTTCCCTGATAAATTTATGGATTTGTATTTGGATTATATAAGGTTTGGTTACCATGGATCTAAGTAGCCTGGGCTTGGAGTCACTAAGTAAAATCAACTGTTAAGTTGCAATTAAGGGATTGTGTTATTAATGAGGTTCATTTTTTGAGGCAAATCCATGTGTATCATTGAGAGAATAATTAATCCAGTTTCAAATTTCAAAATACTAGTACAATAGTCAGATTGCTATACAAGTCCAAAGATGAATAGCAGCTATTGTACATAGGAACAATAGTAATTTATAAGAGGCATGAGGTCAGAACCTTCAAAACTGATACACAAACTTTGAAGATTTAATTTATTCCCCGTTTCATTGTCTCTCCTTGACAGTAGGGATCAGTGCCTCATGATGTTACTTGACAGGTTCTAAAGGTCTGACTTTTCTTTTCTACAGAGGGGATCCTTTCTCAAATACCTCATTAACCTTCTCGTCTAAAGATGATGCAATCAGATTTGCTGTAAAGAATGGTGAGTAGCTTGTTGTCATGAGTAACAAGGAGACAGAAGGGAAAAATCTGCTCTTACACAGTTACACAACACCTTTAACAGTGAAAAGCAAACATGGATACAGTTATGTTTCATACACAAAGTCTAGTTTTCCAGAGTAATGGGAACAAGTCGATACTCATACATTCAGCCTACATTATCTTTTGCCATCTTTATAGGTCCTCTCCTGTTACCATGGCTACAGATTTCTCTCATATTTCTCCTTTGCCAAGGTTAAATGGAATCTCTGCCATGTTGATATTTGTGTGTTAAATTGTGTGTGTGTTTGTTTATGTATATGACAGCTTGGCTTGTAAATATGAGAAATCAAAAAGTCAATGATAGATTAATCTCATACTTGATATGTGGAGCTACAGTATCAATGTGGATTTGTGACCTAAGGATTGCTGGTTCGATTCCTGCCTAGTACATTGTGTTCTTGGGCAAGATGCTTTATCTCAATTGCATCTCTCCACCCAGGGGTTAATTGGGTACCTGTGAGGTACAGTAACTTGTCATTGGGCGCAGTGTATAACTGAAGTCGTCTTGAGGGAATGTCTCTGGGAAAAGTTATCATTGAGCAGGGGTAATATAGCGTCTGTAAAGCGCTTTGAAACCTAGATCACTGGTATAAAGCGCTATATAAATCAAACATTATTATATTAGTGAGTACAAGAACGTTGTTGTTCGTCATGGAGGTCATTTGATGTCACTAGAGGTCAAAATCTGAGAACATTGTTAAACTACTAAAGGAAACCTTGTGATGAATTTAATACTTATTACTTTGGATCACCATGGTGAGTGAAAGAAATTGATAGTTTCTCATGGAAGTTATTGAGGTCAAGGTCTGAAAAACTTGTAAACATGGCAACTCCAAAAGTAAAGCTTAGCTGAACTTCACACAATTATGTGGATCAACTTTAGTAAGTACAAGAAGTGCCAATTCCACATGGATACAAGTACCTTGCTGATCATGTAAATTCAGAATACCAAAACTCAAAATATTGAGTGTGAGAGTTTTTGTGTGTGTGTGTGTGGGGAGGGGGGGGGGGGATGTTTTTCCCTAGCACCCAAATTTGCCTGTGGTGTGCACAATATACAGATGCAATTTTTACCAATTCTATCCCTCCCTCCTAAACTGTTTGCTGTCTCACCCCCCACAAAACTGTTTGCTGTCCCTTCTCCCAGCCAAGACAATTCTGGTCCTGCCAATCCCTGTTTTAGTACTTCATAGAGCACTATTAAATGTTTCTGATGATTTGTATCTTACAACAGGATGGTGGTATGAAGTCAATGAGAGGCAAGCCCCTACACCAAAGAAGAAAAGTTATGGCGCTAACTTCTCCTGGAACAAAAAGACAAGAGTTTCAACAAAGTAACTCTAGGATTCAACAACTGACTTCCTGCTCATATGATCTTCATGTAGCTCAAGATCAATATCCCTGTTAGAACAGGTTCACATGATTTATGTTAGCAGTGTACAGGAGAAACATTGGGATATTCAAGTTTATTTAAGTATGTTCTTAATATAGTTCTAAGTGAGAAAGAGAGTGAGAAATAAATGAATTGCTTATATCAGCAGTAGTTGTGTTAATTCTTTATTTGCATAGTGATGTTTGCAGTGTAATGGTACCAACGTC
>JAIPMN010011029.1:0-20306 GCA_020650975.1 Apostichopus californicus
TCGCCCGTTATCTATTTCATGCTGTACTGATCGTGATATATACATCATATATTACTCTAATTTGGTTGTGAGTTAGACATGACTGTATGCCATCATAGGAAAAGGTCAAAGACTAAGTATGTTTCAAACTTTATGAAAAAGTGCCATCTATGTGATGTATGTCAATGTTTTGCAACCGTTGTATTTTCTTGCCGTATGTCAATGTTCAACCGTTATTTTCCTATAGGATTCTAATGGGCCATTTTTTCAAAATTCAAGTAGGAAGTTGAAACTTTTTACTCTAGCTCTTTGCTTCAAATGAGTAATATTGAACATTACAGAACATTGGAAATATCAATTTTTAGGGTGGAAAACCTCTATGTTATCATTTCGTGTTGGTTTACTGTGTATTTGCCCCATATATGAAACTTTTATTCTTTCCTTGATCCAAAATATTAATGAAACATCCTTCTCTTTGTATAGATTTTGATTGGATACAATGCCATACAAGGCCAGTTGAGCCTAGATGTATTCTATTGGTGTCTATAGAACACAAATTTGTATACTGTACAATAGAGAAGGAATACAAAGTTAGTAGTGTAGTCTTTACCTGTCACTAGTACTAGCTCTGGATGAATAACATCAATATTCTCCTTGCAAAACTGTTGGAAATCAGTCGTCCTTCCGGGATCACGGAAACGAGAAACATGGATGTCTGATATCTGTTGGAACAAAGAAAACAATTCAAATAACAAGAGGCTGATGAAACGTGACAAGGCATTTCATGATCCTTCTTCATATTGTCACGCTGGAAGTAAACAGTATTGTCACTATTGAAAACGATACAAAAAATCAACATTTTAACATATATATATATTTTTATGATTTGCACAACCAACTGTACCATTAAATTTGCATATCATGTTTCTGTATATATTTGGATATGTGCCACAAGAACAATCTATAGGACAAATGGACTGCTCCTTATTTATGAGTAGGACTAATCAAAAGAATAGTTCATTTTTCTTTTTCAAGTTTATTATACTTGTACATAACACTAAATGGAAGCTTGCAACATGTATTTCATCGGTACAGGTTAAGTGAAAATGACATTTGAAAATAACACTCAATCTTCTGAAATTTCAACTGTATGAGCGTGGTTTTAACTTGCAATGTCCCATTTCCCTGTATAAAGACACTGTATGTGATGCTCACATACATGTTCAGTACAGATACAGTGTATCACAGTGTATTATACTACATTAATTATGTACTGTAGGCAATCGGTATAAATGTCACAGCCATGTTGGCATGTTCCTAGTAATTGATTAATATTTTGAGGGCTTTGACAAAGTTTTGCTTTGTATTTTTTCGGTTATCTATCATTCAAATGAAAAAACCTCTGGGCTATTCTTTTGACCGTAGAGTCCAGTCATGAAAAGTTTGTGTCCCACAGATTTCATGTGATATTTCGAATCCATACTAACCGTGGGTTACCATAATGAAGGTTAAATAAGTTTACCTTGTCTGCAATATTACAGTTGGAATATCAAGTTTTAATTTATAGTTACACTTAGAGTAAATTTCCCTGTCCAGCAGTACTACAGTATAATAACCAACTGTTTGACTGTAGTGATTATTACACTCAACCAGACAAACTTTGTCAATTCCCAATTTCTAAAGTTTCACAACGAGCTAGTAAAATAACAATTGAATTGTACATATTTCTACCATTGTCTTGCATCTAGTTTTTAAAGCAAGATGAATCACATACTGTATCATATTTTTTGTCCTGTTATTCCCATATTTAGGAATCATTCAAGTTTGGAGGCATTTATCATCTATTTGATAAAATGTTTAGAATGAATCTGCAAATATCATATAGGGAATGACATTAAATTAACTTGAGTATTAATGAGTGCTATAACTCTATCCATACTGTACCTGTCTAGCAATGCTCTACTATTGCCTATCATTTTGCATATAAAGTGTTTGTCACTTTTCACATTGAAATATTGTTTTACAAAGAAAGCTGACAAAATTACAATTTTACCATCAATTACATATAAGGTATTTAGCATTTCAGCATAAAGCAAACAAAGGCATATGGATATGCTCACAAATTCCTGGTATCAACTTGAGCACTCTATAAGTACTACTGTATGTGTACAAACTATAGCCTTATGGCACGAAATCATTGAGTCATGTGCTAAAAATGTAAGTGAAAAAACGTCATTTAAATTAATCATTAATCTTTCAGAAGATACAGGTTGTAAACTGTCTAGTATTGATAGAGTATACGGAGAAGAGTGGCTCAGTGTGTGACACTTTAAAAAAAAAACACTGAAACCACCATCTACCAAAATCTGGGAATGCATTCTTTCACAATTTAGTAATATTTTCCTTTCAATTGCGTAAATTTTATGAATGTGATGCATTGCTGGCTATGGATATGGACACACATCAGTAGGCCTATACAGTCACCATACATCTATGTTTGATTAAATGTGGACTGAATGAAAACTCAAATAAAGTAAATTCTAATAAATTTACATATGATTGTGCTTTTAAAATACATTCTCCACATTACTAATATCTCATCATATGACATTCATGACATGTATGCCATAAATCAGAAATACACTGCTCATATGATGAATAGTTTCTTCTTTCTGGACAGCAAATAATTACAGTAAATCCAGTATCCCATCACAAATTGCTATATAAAATGGTTAAGTTGTTACACTGTAAGTCTGTAAGTTCAATGGTATACCAGTTAACTGTAACACAGGAACTAGATAGTGTTTTATAAGGAACAAGGCCTTAAAAATGTACTATGTACACAAACTTATTGAACTTTATGAATATTCAATAGGTCTTTTTCTGTCAATTTTTTTTTATTTTCAGCAGTTAATTTGAGTTCAAGAATGCAGCCTTTCAACAAGAACATACACGATAACAGTGTCTGAATCAACTCTACAAATCAACATGTGATAGTGTTGGTACACGCAGTGAACAATTAGGTATAGGGGCCTACTGTAAATCTATGTACTGCAATTTGCAATAGGCCTACCCTAAGAAAATATACATTGTATTCAAAGCACATGTGTAAATGACCTACAATTCACCTCCACACAAAAGCCTGGTCACATGACTCAATTTATTTCTCACACAATAGCCTTTCAAAACATTTGGCACAACTTCAAATGGTTAAGTAAACTGTGAATGAGCACTAACAGGTTATTGTCAGTGGTACTCAACCATACAATATATATATGAGTCTGGAAGTGACTTTCAGGATGCTGTTTACTCTGCAAGTGAAAGTTATTTACAGTTGAGATTGATAAGATAAGATGACCCCTGAAAAGAATTGGGCAGGAAGTGATAAAACAGATGGGCTATTGAATTACATTAGTAGTACTTATTATTGACTCACAGACTAAAGAATTAAGATGTAAACTGAAGCTATTACATGAGTTGAGAATGTTCTGTATGTACAGTACATACTGCACTTTTGTTAGTGGCAATTTTCTGGATGGTTGCATTGAAGTAGCTTATATTACACATGAGTTAAATATGTTCTGTATACATACTAACTGCACTTCAGTAAGTGGCAATACTGAATGGTTGCATTCCAGTATCGTCACTGGATTTTCACAGAACCCCAAATTTGCATTTAATAATGAATAAAAGAAGAAAATGCTTCAGTGATGTAGTATAGAAGGGAAGAAAGAGAAGATTGTTTTAAAGGCATTGAAGACTTGCCCCAAACAGCGTACCGCCGTCTTTAAAAAATTAACTTTCCGTTGCTTGCAAGTGAAGTTTTTCTCTTGTCACTACAAAATGCAGACAGTAATGAAACGTGATACTTTTTTATCTTTAGCTGGACCTGAGATGTCCATTGCTGTAACGCTTGTACACAGTGCTGTGGGTGACCGCAGCTGTATGTACTGACTGTACACTAGTGTCTTATTACTGACGGTAGCAAGCTGTGTGTGTATTCTCTGGGATCGATGGTGGTGTCTAACACTTCTGTTACACCTCATTCAAAACTAGGTCAGGTTACCTGCATTAGACGTTACTTTTTGCGCGAGTCTTCACAGCCTTTAATGTACATGTGTATATATGTATCTAACACATAGTATTGCCATGCCCAGCTCCTTGTTTGGGATGAGCTACTGTAGGGGATGAGTGTTATATGGCAGCATTTAAGTTATGTGACTGATAATTGTTCTACAGTACTGTACCTGTCATTTCTTCAATGTATCACATACCTGTCTGTAAGGTCTTGGATGGGAACGTTTTCCACCCAGAGGACCTGTTACTCTTAGTAAACCTACCAATGGACCATGACTAATAAACAGTTAAATGCTATGGAAGAATGATCTATGGCACATGCATGTAAACCAATGGCCACGTGATACGTACAGTATCTTTATGTCAATGTGGTTATACCTTCCCCAAGATGTTACCACACTAATGGTCATGAATATTTGCTGGAGCATACATCAAATTTGCTCTGAATTACAACCATCTGAAGTTAACATAAGATACAGTTAGAAATGTCCATGTTTTACACACTATTAATTGCTTTATTTCAATCACTTGATTATACCAATCTTATGGCACTTAACTGCAAGCTATCTTAATTTTGTGCTGGTCATCCATTTAATAATCAACTAACCTTTTTGGCAACATTTAAAACCATACTGTATTTGCACAGTACTGTATGTTTGCTATAGATCTGTATTGGTTTTGGGCTTCCTGGCCCCAACCCACAAGTAAAAAGCGATTAATTGGTTCGAAGTTCTTTGTACTAAAGAGTAACAATTTTAGGTATACTGTACTTCCTCGTATTCTACTTGCCCATTGTGCTTGTGCATAGTCACATATACTGCAAGTCTGTAAACCTATACTGCATACCTACGTATGATGTACGTATGATGTACTTGTAACATATTAGTCTAAAATTAAAGCGGCATTTTGAACACAAATACTTAAACTGCTAAAAATATAATACTGTTCATTGACATAAAATGTTCTTAATAAACGGTTTATGAAACATAATTTTGTGTAAATATTAAATCCTCCTACAAAACATGATAGATCTCAGTCTGCCTTTAACATTGACATCCATTATCTCATGTAAGCATGCCACAATATTAAGAAATGGGCAGGTTTGATTAATTTTCTGTAAAACAGTGACTCCCAAATTTGGACAACTTGAGTCAACAGCGAGTGAATGTATGATTATCACAACCTACTGTAAGCATACAGTACACAAATAAGAAAATTTGGCACAGTTCATTACTTCCTGCACTACTGTACAGTTACTTGTTTAACTGTTCTTACTGTATTTGCACTTTATTGTATATGTGCATACTTAGTAGAACTACAGACTATATGATATGACTGCAGCTGTTTAGCTAGAAGATTTTACAGTATGAGTCTTATTGTTCAGTTCAATAACAAAGAGGCAAGTTCTATTCTAACAACAAGCATGCTCAATTATGCAAATTAGGCACAGTACCTCAATGGGCTAGCATAATGTGTTTAGTAATGAAAGTATAGTAAATAAATTAATACAAATGAAATACAAAGAAATTAATACAAATCCCTTAGACAAAGTACAATACCCATATGAACTAATCTGGTAATATGAAATATGAATGTCATGTTTCCTGGGGAGGAAAGGATAGGATGGTGGTCAGTAGACAAAATATTTGCACGTGCAGAAGATTTGGGATTTGAGGGCAGACTGTCCCAGGTTGTCTAGTCCTCAACTACTGTAGACCATGAGCTTTGATTACTGTACAGTAGCCTAATGAAAACACAACTGTGTGAGCTACAATGTATGGCAATGTAGGGTCACTAAGAAAAGATCTAAACTAAATAACCATATTTTATTCAGGATTTCCAGGGACATGCTATTGATGGTGACCAACTCATTCAGTACCATCGTATTAATGTGGTGTAGAGAGGTCTTGCTAGAGGTACTGTTATGACAGGGAAAGACTGTTCTACACTCTTTTGGTTAATGAAAAAACAAAGAGGAAGTTGAACATAATCAACAAGGACATTTCAATGCTCTTTCCACAGTATGAGTATTGGTAAGGTTAGATGTTACTCCACACATAATGGGAATAATGTTCATACAATGAGTACAGACATTTTCAGTGTAAGGGACAGTTTTTTGTGACAGGGGTACCTGTTTCACAGATATTGTGTTGGATTCATTGAAATTTTAATTTCTATTACTGTATGCATACCAGGAGTGGTCACCCCTCCATTTTTTTATTTTTTATTTGTTAAAATACATATTTTTTTGGCTGCATCATGCATGCGAATTTGTCAAAGAATATCCGTTGTTACATATGTACATGTATTTGTATGTATTTTAGATCCTCCTGCAAGCAGGAACTCGCGAAGCAGCCATCATTGGCTTATCAAAGCCGCAAGCTGACCAAAATTCAGTCTCTTAGATTCATATTTAACGTCCATGATTATGAATTGTAAATTGTCAAGAACTCTGTAACTGGACAACATACATTAATCTTGGAGAGACTTGAACTCGGGACCTTATGATTATGATTATGGTATGATTTGTTATGATATGATATGATTTGGTATGATATGATTATGATATGATTTGTTGCAATAAAGTTTTCTGTGCAGTACTGTAACTTATTACCAAAATGTAACAAACAGTTACGAGGTAAAAACAAAGTTGCTGGGGAAAAACTCTCTGTCCGTCCCATTTTACCTCCCCATACCCTCTCCCTGATGTCATACATACTGTACATGGAACAGTAAAACTCTTTTCACATTTTCTGATATGAAACAAAAAATAATGTTAAACATAATCAGTATATATATACGCCAAATTTAAAATTATTCAATAAACTTTAAGAAAAGAAAATCAATATAAAAATAATAATTAATTATTGAAGGGAATTTCTGACTTACATGTATAAACCACCAAAGATTTTCAGAAGTCATTCCAGGGAAGGGTGGGACATCACCATTGTGATGGGAAGGCCCATCATACTTCACAGGTACTGTATAGTAATCCAGCATTTGTGCCCAGAGCCATGATATTAACACAAGAGGGAGGAGAACCACCAAGCCTAGTAAAACTAGTGCCTTGGCCATCATTTTTATGTGAGCTACACAATTCTGTTGAGGGATGAAGTTCAGAACAGAATTGTAAAATTAAAATTGTTATTTAAAGACCTCGTCAACCTTACAGACAATTGTGAGAAGAAACAATACATGTCATAAACAGTATGTATACTAGCAATACATTATGTGGGAAAAGTATGGTAGGACAGCCAGTCATAAATAAAAGATGACCCACCATATGCATGGTGTATCAGCACCCATATATTTAGTAGCACAATTATTTTTCAGTTTTCTTCTTCCATTGTACCTTGCTATAAAATACAAGTACTTGAGGGCTCATCACTTCAATGAAATTTAGAACTTGATGAACAGGAATTAGGCCTAATCTAGTGAGCTTAGAATAAAATTATACCGGTGCTGTAGCCGAGTGGATAAAGGCGGTGGCATTTAAAGCAATGTGGTTTAGCAATAGGAAAGTTCCGTGTTCGATACCCGGCTGGGTCATAGCAAGGTGGGGTTTTCATCCAAGTGCAATCTATTGTTTTCCCACCTAAAATGACTTTCTAAATTGAAAAGATTCCAGATTTGAGTTAAAAATGTTGAATTGGATGCCACTCGCCGTGTAGGTCGTACTCCATTAACCCTTGCGGGTTTCTCCCACATTTGTTGTCGCTTAAGCGTCGTAAAACTAACAGCTGATTGTTATATGTGCCATTTGTGGTTGCCTGGTAGAAATGCCACTCAATCCGGCTACATTTCAGCTCTAGGCCTGTAGTCTAGCCTTGGCATATAATTAGTTCCTGCATAAATACATCACAGTTTTTCATTTTCATTTAAACCAAGAAGGCCTACCTTGTTTCTCAAATGGCACAAGCTGGTTTCAGTTCATATGTGATGATCATGGACAACTCAAGATTTGTACTAGAAATGTATGTAGTCCAGGAACGGTACTAACAGTATAGTAAAGGCTTCATAATTGACGCACCCCCGTAATTGACGCACCTTCAATTATTACTAGCAACAATACAGCAGGCCACCTAAACTTTTTGCAGTCAAGCAGAATTACATATTTCATGAGTTTGAATCCATTTCAGCTATTTGCTGACCAAATTGTGGTATTTTTTAAGCTTTTCTTTTAACACCCTCCCCCCAGTTTTGCACGTTTGTTGGACATTTGGAAATCTTACACCCTAAAAATAACCAACATTACCTCAATATGATAACGCTACTCTCTGGGACCTCACCTGTCTGCAGCTTAGAGGCTCAGAGCATAGCAAACAGCATCTAAAGTCAATGGATGTATACTAAGGCCTAAACTACAGTTAGCTTATTGACGAATGTGTCAATTTAGGGGTATGTAAGAACTTGACACGGCAGACATTTTGTGGTCAAATTCTGCTCAATTGTACGGTGCATAAGCACAGAACCTTAAATATTTTGAGATCAGAACTTTTCTGAGGAACTACGCATATGAAAAACACATACAGTTGAGTGATTTGGATTTTTCCTTGATAGACATCGTTGATCAAATCCTTAAGTGCGTCAATTATGAGCCCACCATGCTACTGACAGTAACAATAAGTCACTTGCATTGTCCATTGTATACAAAGTTGACCGTTACGCAATCAATCAGCTGTTCTGTCCCTGTTACTACGTAAACCTAACTTAGGCTATACGTCCTAGTCCTACATTTTGAGATTTGGTTCATGTTGTTTCTACATACATGCACCCAGAGACCTCATGAAAAATGAAAGAAATAAATCCGTACTATACTACCGTTTATCATGTATCCATGAGTTTTATGGCAATGCCTCACACAAATTTGGACCAGATCAATGAGTCACAGGCGCGCTAGCTGATTCCGTTGACAACAATAGCACTTCCTAATGCCTACCTACACTGTGTGTCGTCGACAAGAAAATAGAGTTTATCACATGCATAAGTACGTGTAGGTTCGATATCGAGGATTCATTGTAACCCCGCAGGAAAAAGTGGTTCAGCTTGTACATTCATTATAACGATTATATAGTTGCACTAATTAGCTTTGAAAGTTTAAATACTACCTGAGGATCATTTTATTTTATTTTGTATTTCTTTTAAGAGTAAATAACTACTTACTTCATAATAAGTAAAGAAGAAGAAACAACCATGGTATCTTACTTAGGGTAAATGTAGTAACCCTTCGTTGCAGACTGCAGTCTAGTTGTAAAAGAGATGGCACTGTTCCAATTTGACACTGTTCTGTATATTACGCATAGGCCCATACATCTATATACGTACAGCTTAGCCTACTTCAAGTAGGTATTTTGGCCACAAAAGATTTAGACCAAAGGAAATTGTCAATCGAAGTTCAACCGCAGAAGGATCCAGTAGACTTCATAGAACCTTACGACGATCAAAGCAGTTTCACAACTCTACTGAATGATACTATATTGATTTTGGAATAGGCCTTTCCTCAACATTTTGTAAGCGGAACAGCTAACATAACGTTAACTTAACTGTAAGTTAGTGTAACGTTAGGCCTAACTAAGAGTAAGACAAGAGTTAGACTACGACAGTACGAGTGTAACTAAGGCCTAGCGTAAGTCAGGCCTTATAATTGTTTGACTGGGCCTAGGCGTATGTAGAAAGAGTTCATCAAAGAATTGCGTGCGAACATTTTGAAACTACATACATGACCAGGCAAATGACCGTAGGCCTATGTGTATGTTTCCTACAAAGCATGCAATTGGAGATCAAGGCAGCAAATTTGGGAGGACAAACTAAAAAGAATGACAGCCAATGACAATTGACTTTGTACAGGGTTAATTATCATTCGCGAATGACAACGAAGGACGGTGGTGAGAAAAGAATCAAGAGATAGAATGATTAATGGAGTGGAGTAAATGCGGTTATCGGTTTTCTGCGCAAAATTGATTTGAGGAAAATCGCATGTTACGTGGTTGCAGGGTTTTGGTGTAATTTACGGATAGAAACCACAGGGAAAGTTTTTGTGTGAGAATGCGCTTGAGTGCTGTGCTTTTGACTCTTACCTCTGTAGATTTATATAGAAAGATAACTGAAGTAATTGTTAGGTGCTGGCTAATCGGTATGTTTGAAACTGATATATCCACGATTAATTTGGGTGGAAAATGCTATGATATCGTACTATTAAAGTATAAAAATTGTAGTAGCAACGACTGTTTTCTCAAAAATTTTTTAGGAACGTTTGGCTGCAGTTCGAAAAATCCAATGAGATGAATCATCCGGCAACTTATAAAGGCCCTATATATATATTTTTTTCTTGTAGGGAACTTGAATGAATACATGGCGTTCGAGCAGTGGCGTGCGCAAAGGGGGGGGGGGTGGGGACGGCCCCCACCTTTATGATCAGTCGGGAAAAAGAACCCCAGTCGGTGGAATGAGAGAATCGATAATTTCACAAATAATTTGAGGAGAACTTGACCTTAAAATTGCTAATAATATTTAAACATTCATTGGTCAACTTTTGAGCCTAAAATTGCCCTACAATTTCCTTCAGAAAATAGCAACGTTGTACGCGCTTCCGGGGGCTGCACCCCCTTGTCCCCCGACACGATTCTTTGCGTGGCTTTAATATACCCACGAAGTCTGAACTGTGATATCCGGTTGAAGCAAATGTCTGTGCTGTCATTCACTGTCATTCGTTTAAGTCAACGCAATTTTTTAGTGTGTGCAACATTTTGTCATTCGTTATGTGTAACGTAATTGTCATTCGTTTTAGTAACACCCAATTTGGGCATTGCATGTATGTATAATATATGCCTAGACCTAGTTATGGGAAGGCAAACAATCGATTGTGTAGGATTCAGGCAAGGAGGGGTGAATGCATATAATGTGTATCCCATTTATATGTTTGTATGTATTTCTTTCATACAAATGTAGAGAGGATGTGCATTTGTAAGAAAGTGATATCATATATTACCTTTATCTGATTATAAATGAAGCAGTTATATTTGAATATGTCTACTATCCCATTGGCCTTTTTATTTTACATCGTAAGATTGCCATAGGCATCCATATAAATGAATTATCACATACATACTGTAGCACATTGGTCATAATGCATGGTTTTACTCTATGCACCCCATTTCCCACTGATATACACAAATGCACTTTTGTTTTACAACACATTTCTGTATGTGTTTGTAATGTAAGTCACACTTGGTGTTTTCTCCATCCTTTTCCTCTATATTTTTGATGAAAATTTGGTGTGAGCGCCCCAAATGAATATAAATTGTTTATTGTTGTGTAATTAGATTCATTTCAGACCTATTTTCCGTTCAAGTTTTTGGATGAGAAGTAGGATTCTGTTAAATAACCATCATCTGTTGATGAATTGAAAACTATATATACACAGTGCTAGGCTAAGTCCGATGGCAAATAACCATTTTAGTTGTTATCCAGCTGGTCACAATGTTTGGGAACAAGTTAAAGCCTTGAACTAGCGAAAGTTACCTTCCTAAAGTTAGCCACAATTTCTGCAGTTTTGACCCAATTTAGCCAGATTTTTTGCCTATATCATTTGAAGATGAGAAAGTAGCAATTGATGTAATGGTATCCATTCAAGGTTGGATATTGTATTTAAAGCAACTTTTCATGTGTTCTAAGGTTTAGTGCAATATTTAATATTTGAGCATCTGCAGTACCCATCAGAGAACAACAGTCAGGTGTGACTTGGTGATATCTCTGTATAATCCATGTTTGGAAACCTCTGCCTCATATATATTGTATGTAATGTAATTTAATCCTTTAATGGACAAATTTGACTTTTAACTGTTCAACTTAAAGTATTAGTTTTCATACTGAGCTGTATCTGAAGTGTACAAAGGTCTGAGACCTTGCCATTATTATTTATAAACACAATCGTAAAACTTGTTCATACAGAGCTCTATAGGCGGAGCTTGGTAAACTTGAGTTAGTTTAGAATATTGTTGTTCTGTGATCCCATAGTACTATGGAATTCAGAGAAATACCGCTACATTACACCAACAGAAGATTTTTAATTTGGACCCTTCCTAATAAAAACAATTAAAAAAAAAAACTTTGCTTGTCTTTCAGATTATTATTACTTGTACTGACTCTCCGTGAGGGTGTAACTGACAATGGCATCTGGTTTGCCAGATGATTCTGGTGCTGCTAAGGTAGTGTCTCCTGGTAATGTTACATTTGAAAACACAGAGCTTGGAAGGAAACCAAGGAGGATCCTCCATTTTAGTGATGGAGTTATGGAAGAATACAGTACAGATGAAGAGGATGGTGAAAATGAGGAATCAGCAGGACCAGTGGTTGACCCAGTATGTATAATGAAGTTTTGAAGGGGAATAACTTTTTTGTACAGCACAGGGTGATTTAACTTCCAGTATTTAAAAACTCAAAAGTGATTTGGTGCTGAAGTACACTGTTTCCCATTGATTCGGTTGATGCTCTTTCATACTGGATAAATTATGCCCTACTTGGGCACAGAAAGAGGAGCAAAGACGACACTTGCCCGGTAATTCTGTAAACACAATGCAAAAGAGAAGGCTCCATGTACATTAGGCTAGTGTGCATGGACAGTCA
The DNA here is from genome assembly GCA_020650975.1 of Apostichopus californicus. Classification (NCBI taxonomy): domain Eukaryota; kingdom Metazoa; phylum Echinodermata; class Holothuroidea; order Aspidochirotida; family Stichopodidae; genus Apostichopus; species Apostichopus californicus. Next base: position 12,682 of record JAIPMN010011029.1, read on the forward strand.
ACACAGATATTGAGTTTTTTATGAGCTACTGTATGGCTTCAGAACCTGAGGCTCATTTAATTAAGAGAAAGTTACTGGCCGTTGCAGACATTTTGGCACTTGTATGTAAAAATCATTCTATGTACTCTAAGATGCAGCAGGGAATTTATCCCACCAAATTATTCTGGTTCTAACTCCTTTGATCAGATTTTACAGTGATCTGTGCTGCATCAGGGCATTCTGCACACAGCTTATTTATTACTGATTTGACCTGAATTGCACTTTGTTAGAAGTCAGCATTTTTAAATGAAGGCTTTATCAAACATATATGAACATACATAGCATATATATCTTTGTTATTGAATTGTGGTTGATTTTGAAGCTGATTATGTTTATTCTCTGATTCCTCCTTGTAGCAAACACTAACCTGGGCTCCTTTCCTCTGGTATTACACATATTCTGCAGCTTTGAAAACATTCTATGGTAAGTCTTTGGCAGTTTGTACAAAACAGGGGAGGGTGGGGGGTGGGGGGAGGGGGGTGGGGGGTGGGTGACTTGAAGTAAAGAAGGAGAATAGTAAAATCATGGAATCAAACACGTTTATTTTCCAGCAAGAAAAGTTGCTGTGGACTAGAGATGAGAAAATGGCATACGATGTGATTTGCTTGAATATTTTACCTTTTGTAATGAGATGGTAAAAATTCTTACAAACTTTGACATAAAATCCTGAAGGATGGTTGTTTGCTTCTATGATTCGTGTTTGGTCAAATCCTTGCAAGAAAGGCGACACATAACACATTAATATGGAAGGGGAAAATTGTTGGTGTTAAACATGGTAAACTGTCCAATTGTTTACAAATATTTCCCTAAGACATCTCAAATTTCAAATGATTCATGTATTTTTTTAACATTTGCTTACTAGTTATTAGCATAAGGCATGGTGATTTAATTACCACAGTGACATAAACACTTGTATTAGGTGAACTCAGATATCTATTGCAATATTCTATACAAAGTGTTTGTAGTATTTCTTCCAACCTGCAAAACTATGAAGTAGCCATTGCTACTCACTCACCAGGTAATGAAGAGACTATGAAATGCATCCATTGTTGCATGTAAGGTATGCTAGGCATGTAGCTCAACTGGTATACAATTGATGAAGGTCTGTAGGCTAAGTTTTCAATGAGAACAAATTTTGGAGTTCTTGAGCATTTCAAAAAAGGGATCATTAATGTATTTCTGAGTGGTGAGAGATGAAACATTAAAAATTAATTCAATTATATTTAGTATTGCAATAGGTTGCCTCTTTTTTTTTCATTGGATTTAATAGTAATATAAGTATAAGTTTCTGTGATGGTGTTTATTCTTGTTTCTATTTTTTTACAGCTTGTGAAATAATGGGGGAAAAATTAGCCTACTTCTTCGGAATAACGTCACCAAAATATCAGTATGCTATCAATGAGTTTCACAGACTGGAGGAAGAGGTTAGTTTCACTCATTCATACCATTAACCTTACAAGCCATTATTTCAACTTAATTGTTACATAGTATTATATTTTTATATATAGATATGCATACTGTTTCTCTGGGTCAATCAGAAGTTAGCAGTAACATACTGAAATTTCATCACTAACTTGCTCACTTCATCTTTGCACATACTTTGCAAAAGCTTTTCCTTTGTAATACCAATTCTTTGATAATTACCCTGTGGATATTGGAAGTGAATGGTTTGATACTTTCATCTTTGAGAAGCTTCAAGAGTCCAACCCTTATACAGGTCTGCTAATTGTAAACATACCCCCCCCCTCCCCCTCCTCCAGCCCCTACTCACACACATTGATAGCATAGATACACTCACCCACACACTATTTAACAAAGAAAGAATTTGAGGAAGGAAGAATAACCTGTGAAGTGTAAAAGTGTGAGCAAGAGATGTTGGTATACTGACAGGGTCTTCTTCAGAGGCACACTGTCAGAAGAACTCTGCCTTTCAGCAAGATTCTGCTAGAATTGAAAGAAATTATAAGTACTCTAACTTTTATACTCACTACAGTCAGTTATTTATATCTGATTGCTCTGCAGATACATTATAGTACACATAAACATACAGTCACTTTAGCATGAGGTGACCATGAGGTCTAACCTCATTGCCCTAGAAATCATTTCTGTTGTTTCAGTCATTTACTCCTCAAGTGGTTATTTCATTTATTTCTGTATTTTATTTTCATCTTGCAGGAAAAAGAACAGCTGAAAAAGCAAGAAGAAGATCGAGACAGAATTCGTGATGAAAAGGCAATGAAAGAGGCTGCAAAGCAAAATAGTGACCGAGCGTCTGCGATGAAAATCCCTGACATTTGACATTTTTGTAGGTTAAATGTCTTCCTTGTTCTTTACCTCTGGTGCAATGTATGTCTCTTATCGGGAAATGGGAGGACGAAGTGATTGATTTTCTTTCAGTTTTTTTTTTCTCATTGAGACTTGAGAGAGACTTATTGGCACATCTCAGATCTGGTAAGCACCATAATGCAGCTTGTGGGAGGTTGGGAGAGGAGGATGAAGAAAAAATGCTGTCAGTATATGAGACTTTTTGTCCCACCTCTCCTGTTTGTAGTAGGTCCTCACGGCTCCTCCTAGCCCTTTTCTGAGTTGTGTTCAGTTGAGCTAGGAAGTCACTCCTGCTGTTGATCAATGTATACAGTTTTCCTTACCTGCCAAGATGACTCCATTATTCATTAGAACACTGCAGGATTTAGGTCTAGTCTAGATCAGAAGCCCTGCATTATACTAACGACTATTTGTATTTTGATAAAATATGCTAAATAGTAAGGAATTGACACATGTGCCCACACAAAGCCCCTGTCCCTCTCCACCTTTCAGTAACATGTGCAAAGGGATGGGAGGGCATATTCTGGGATATTTTGTATTCACCCTCCCCCACCCCCTCCTTCTTTTAAACTTCACAGATAAAAGTAAGAGTATTTATCACCAACATGCATTCAGATTTATTTAATAAATAATACTTAAAATAATTTGTTGGTCTAAATATGCCACAGAATGCACTATTTGTTGTATAAAGATTTAATTTTGTTTGTATTTAAATTTAGAGAATCTTGTTTTACCCCTGACCCCTCCATAAAGGTCATACCCTACCTAAACCAGTCGGGGAAATTAAGAATCTGGTCACTCCATCCTCTGTGGAAATCCTGTGCATGCCATTGCCACCTTCCCTTGTACTGCTATTATACCCACATTAAATAAAGTGTGTACAACTACCTGATTTAGAATGGAGCTGTATAATCTGTCACTCTCAAAACAGTTTTGAAAAATGTATTCATTTTAACCTGTGCAATGAAAAGTTAACCCTGCTGACAGAAGAATGTTCTGTTACAATGATTACACTTTGTGTGTGATACATTTATTTAACTTTGTGTTGATTGAGGCCAATCTCCTAATTAAAGAAACTTAAGGTGAAGTAAGACAAGAATTTGTGGTCACAATGTATCTAATTCTCTAAGCTCAACCTGTCATTAAATATAAATTAAAGCCCTTTAAAACTCTCACATTATGGTTTTTTTTTTAACTAACAAAGATTGGAATTTATACTCAGATTCGGCCAGATTCAGAGTTTTGAATAATCAGTGAATTTATCATTGAAAGTTATTTCAACTTTCCTTCACATGTTCTGTGTAACTTCTTTTCTTTTAACTTTGAAAATGACACATGTAGTGTGTCTTTTTTGACCATTTGGTAGGTAGTGAGTACATTAAAATCCTTGCTATAACAGGGTGTGTCCATGACATTAATCAGTGGTTGTTCATGTCTTTAAGCAGGGCTGCTCATGTCTTCAGTTATATTTTACTGCAATAAATGAATGTAATAGCTCTTGGTCATGTGACTGATTGCAGTTTAACACAATTGTTTTTGCAAGCATGACACTTCTGCAGTTTACTATATTTCAGAATTTTATTACCACACATTTCCCTTCCCCCCTTTTTATAATTTGAAATTTTCATTGTAATATTATTTAAACCAACTTAATTTTATCACGATAAAGTTGTTGGTTTGTTGTGTCTTATTGTTTGTAATTCTGAAGTGATATCACACACACAGTGGCTGATGTTTATTTTTTTTTTTTTTTTACTTTGTTTAAATTTAAATTTTTTGTAAATATGAAAATTTTCTTTCTTTTTTTTCCTGCAATTACATTGAACTAGCAGTTTAGAATTATAGTCAGCATTTCAAATATCTGGAATTTAGACCATTCCTTTGATTTATTTTCATTTTTCTACATTTCTAATTATATTGTACATATACTACAGACTTTACTGGATTGAAGAATACATTAAACAAGAAAGAAAGAAATGATTTTAATTTTCATCTTTTCAACTTAAGATTCTCTAATATGCACATGATTTCAGAATGTATATCCTGCTTTGCAAAACTTTGAAAGGTAGTCCAATGTATTTAGCTGGGTGGTCTGTTACCATGGCGACAAATATGTATATAAATAAAGACTCTTTGAAGCATGTTTATGTTACTATATGTATTGATATTAAGTGCAGGAATTTGTACATGACAAACTATGCATTTTGTGGTCCAAACTCAGATAACATGAACATCGTTTGAAGTGAATATGAATGACTTTTGCATTCTTGAAACAAGTTTGTGTTTATTGCAATACACACAGATATCTGACCTTACCTACTTTGGATATTAAAATAGAATCAGGACTTAAAGGAGACATAAACCCTACCCATCATTAATTTGTTAATGTGATTGAGATAATTGTCATGAACAACTTTCCCAAACAGCAAATTTTCCATCTGGGAGGTATTGCAAATTTAATTTGTCTTCACACACGAAACTGAAGACTTGATCAAGTCTAATTATGAAGTCATGTGTGCCTCATTTCTCAGGTTTATTTTCTGTAATGGAGATGGGTGTTGCAAATTCCGAATCTAATATATTGCACCTCTTAACATGACCTAATAATGACATTAGTTTCTATGTCACAAATATTAATTCTTAATTGATCATAATGGGAGTATGACATCACAGATTTAGAAAAGACAACTAGGATATCTACTAAACGGAACAATATTTTTCGCAACTTTGAGTTGTTCATCACAAGGATCTTTACCATATAAGTCAACGATTATGGTTTAGTTTGTGTCCCAATTTAAGTTGTTATTGTCATTAGCAATGTAGGACAATTAATAGCTAATTGCACCTTTCGGCTAAGGCTGGAAAGAAGAACTTCATAGACTCATATATAGGTAACCAGCTACTTGCTTACTTCATCCTTTCAAACTGAAAGCAACTTGACTACTAATAACTACTATCCTTGTTTAACGTTTGTGAGGTGACTAACGTCACAGATAACGTCACATTTGACGTCATCTAAGGACTCCCCTTGTAAAATTGCTTCAAAGATGGAGATACTGCCGTTAGGTATTTTATCGTGATGTGAATCACGTGTGGAACTACACTTGGATAAGAAGTAATCCACAAGCTCCTTAATCAGAAATCCATGCACGACTAGTAAAATATTAACGGAAGATGGGTTTGTTGATTGGTTCGTCGTGTACGTCATACAGGTCAAGCAAAGATCATCAACGAACGATACAGCTCGTGTTAAAAGCTGAAACAGACAAATAAATATAAATGCATCAGACATAAGGCCATTAAAGATAAGATAGGGCGGTGGGGGAGGGGAGGGGGGTGTCGCAGCCACCTCTTTAGAAACTGCACACACAACTTCATTCAGTTATTAACAAAACCTTGCATTTAGAACTAAATAGGCTATACACAGAATTTATAGTCTAAATATGCTTCCCTTTTGTTAAAAGGACCTTCCCCTTATACGAGAGTCAGCTTCAACGGCCCCAGGGCCTCCAACCTCTCCTTTTTAAAAATCCTGAATCCACCACTGAAGCTGATACTATAGTAATTCACGACAGGTGCTTCGCAAATGATCACGTTTAATTTTTAAAAGAGTTGGTCTAGACAACAACAGAAATTATTGAGTGTTGGACTGATGGTATTAAATTCTAGTACAGGTTGCTTTGTTCAATTTTTGTATCACTTCCTTTCAGCAGTCCACTATCAGACTAACAAATCGATTCCTTCCTTTGCAACTGTTTGGAATTACTACGTTTGACTAAGGAGAACAAAATGTCAGTCATTGAAACTAGTAACTGGCCCCCTCCCCTTCCTCTCTACTTCAAACCGATACCTCAAGTTGGTTATACGGAAAACGTAAACATATCTGTGTTAGTTGTAATACCTGATCCCGTGACTCTCCGTCTTCAAAGTCGAATTCCGCCATTGGTATTTTGAGTTGTGCTAGCGTACCCCTTAATACAGAAATTGGCCAGCCTTGCCATATACCAAGGTTCTAGGGAAAAGGAAAATATGCCAAGATGAAGTTTACGATCAAATGTAAAATATTCTTGGTAAAATGTTAGAAGAACAAGAAACATAAGTGCAACGCTTTCATAACATCTGAGTGAAAACAGGATGAGTACCAAGAATCACCTACAATATCTGAAAATGATTGGAACATTCCTTCAAGATCATTCATGTACCACCCTCGCTCAGTGGGTCATCTCTTCACATAGACTTGGATTAATAGTAGCCTTCTGGTTTTGTAGAGTTTGTCACGTGGTTTTTCTTATTTTGCTCACGTATGAACAGAACAGCCTGAGTAAAGTATCACATAGATTCAGACCACTCGTTTATTTTCTTCTGGTCATCTTCATTTAGCTGACAAAAACTATCATCACAATTGGGTATGTCCTTCCTGTTTATCTGGTCTTGGGGGTAGTGTTCAGGTTCAGCTGACGAGAATCACTATACTTTAGCTTTTTCCCACTGGTGCTTCTTTTGTTGGCTGTTTTGTGTGGTCAGGGATTATCTTAAGCTTTGTTTGCTAGCAAGTATAAATTGATGCAGGGAAGCTTTCTACACAGAGTTACTCCAGCTTCCTCTTTGTGATACACTTACTTTACATTTTACTCTTATACTGTACTTTACTTCATTACTTTGCATTTTACTTTATTACAAAGTACTGTACTGTTATTCATCTATTCGGATTACATTATTATACTATTGGATCTCTACAATAATAATATTACTGGAAATTTTACTCTACTTGTGTTGTGTTTATTATGCATCCCCTGTTATAATAGTTTGCTTGCTTCAATTACATTAACACACGCTCAGTATGAAGGTATTATTGCGCAAGAATGATGTCGGGTTGCGGTTACTTTCTTGTAAGTTCGGTTGCAAAATATACTGCTATGCTGTTGTTACTCAAACCACATGTTCACAAATCGTAGAATGGGACATTGAACTATTAGGCTTGAAATGTGTAGAGTTGCAAACTTGAAAGTTACGAATCTTTTCATAGATCACTAGAAAACACAATTCGCATGTGTTGATTTTAAGAAGTACTTCATAAAAAAAGGATCATTATGATCCTGTATCACTGCCATAACTTCCTGAACAATTTCGACATCGCCACTATACGACGTCACTGAGGGGCAATTTGAAACTGAAACCCATGTAGCATAATTACTGGGCTTCGATATGCTTGCCTGCAAGCAGTGGCGTAGGAAGGTACTTTTGGGTGGGGGGGGGGGGGG
>JAIPMN010011030.1:0-10915 GCA_020650975.1 Apostichopus californicus
CCCTTGGAAAAGTGGATAGGCAGACTGCCACGTACACCGTTATCGGCTCACTTGCTCGATTCCATGTTTCTTTAATACATATTAGGTACGGTAACAAAAACATTGAGCTGCACCCTTATGGTAAATAGAACGTTTCTAAAGTTGACTTGATCGGATGTCAAGATGTGTGTACAAAGGGTACACTATCCCATGCAAACAGACATCGACGCCGGGCCTACAAATCGAGAGATGTGTAAATTGTATACTTAAGTACTAATGATATACTAATCGCACAACAGCTATAAACCTGATAAGTTAATAATTGTTTTTTTTTATATATTTTTTTCATTATTTTATGGTGCCTTGCGTTCTTGGTAGCAATCTCAAAGCAAAATGTTGTGTAAATAAAAAGATATCAAAATGACTGAACAAGACGGATGGAGACACCGATAAGAAGAAAAAAAATGAATAAAAAAAAAATGGAAATAATGGCGAGTGAAGCAATTCGCCGAATTAAAGGGTGTGAAGACTCGCGCAAAAAGAAACGTCTAATGCCGGTAATCTGACCTAGTTTCGAATGAGGTGTAAAAAAAGTATTAGACACCACTATCGATCCCAGAAAATACACACACACAGCTTGCTACCGTCGGTAATTAGACACTAGTGAACAGTCAGTACATACAGCTGCGGTCAATACCCACAGCACAGTGTACAAACGATACAGCGATGGACATCTCAGGTCCAACTACAACAAAACTTCACTTGCATGCAACGGAAAGTTAACTTTTGCAGATGGCCGCACGCGGTTTGGGGCGAGACTTCAATGCCTTTAATTTAGAAAGTAACAACCACCCCTAAAGGGCAAAATATGAAGCAAAAAAAAAATCGCGTGTGCATCCAGGACTGGCGCAGTGACGTGCCACCTGCAGAATTTCAAAGGTGGAAAAACGTGGAATTCTAACTTTCCCCGACTTACTTAGGTAAGGACTGAACCTTTATGGAAGGGCAAGAGGCGATTTTCATTGGCGGAGGGGGTGGGGGAGTGGGGGGGGGGTGTGGGGAGGGGCTCAGCCCATAGATACAACACACAACAAATTAATGAAAGCGTAACCAAAACGTTCGGTCCATTATAATCAATTGTTATATCCTTCCTTGTATCAATATCTGAGAACATAACTGAATTACAAATGCTAGAACTATCAAAGACAATGAAGAAGAAATAAACAGACCATCAAAATGAAATATAATAACAAAACATGATGAAATGTCTTTTTCATCTGACACATGATACCTGTGACCAACAATAACTACATATGCACAATTAAGTCCCCTTTTTCAACAGTGAATGGCTTTCTTCTGATTTTCATCAAATATTTCGTGATCTGGATACCATGAAACAATTCTCTACGTATAATTAACAGAACTGATTAACGTAGACTCTGTCATATTGCAAGGCTTGATGACGATAAACACAAAAACTTAACTACAAATCCATCAACTTTTGTGAAGCGATTTTGTGGCAAAGTTGACTAAAAGCTTCCAAGAAGACACTGGATTTTGCCAAAAAACATTTTTTTTATATTTAGTGACAAGTCGTTAAGCTCAACCACAAAAAAATTGGCAATATAAACAGTTGGATTTTAATTGCACTCTGTACACCTTGTAAGTTAAATATTAATGTTTTCGAATTTCTATTTTGCCAAATCTATTTCGAGTTTATCCATGTTGGTCATCAGCCTCTCATTCTCTCTAACTACAACAATAAGTTCCAACGTTTTTTGTGCAAGGAAAAACTTCATGGGGACAATTTCTGAAGCTGTTAAGGAAACAGGAATTCTCAATTTGGTGAAAAGTCACAGTGGGATATTGTCTTCTTGTGCTCTGTTGTTATTTCCTGAATTTATACAGTACAATGTTCGGTATGAACGCTGATGGATTCATTTGATAATACAATTTTGAAGGGCACATAGGGGTGGTGAAGTGAGTTTGGAAGAGGTACTCACAACTTCTTTACATCTTTATGATGTCGGAACCAAACTTTCGTTAGGTGTCAATTAACTTATAACCATATACGATAAGTAACAAATTCGGACACCGATTCGGAAACTGAGGCCAAAATGCAGAATCAAACACTCACAAATTGAAATAGACATATTGATCAGGTGGATCATCAAGGCATGGCACCACACGTCCAAAGGTGGCAATAATGTAAGGTATTACATATCCACAAGGCACCCAATCACAAACTAATATGTAGATGAAAAAGTCAATGTTTTTTTTTGGGGGGGGGGGGTAATAATTATTTTTTACAAGCCAAGGCATTATATGCATACACCATAATCCATTTTGCTTTCAGCATAGAATATTGAAAAGAGAAAATCTATTAGTCAGAACTACTTTAATATCTCATAGATATATGAATAAAGAATAAATGTTTGAATGCTGTTGTACCAACCTTCGACAGATTTTGGGGAAAAGAATATTACAGAAGCTACCCTGGTTACAGTTCTCTTAATCCACAAAAAAAAAAAAAAAAAAAAATCAAAGCTAAAAAACTGTAACCCCTATATTATTATTTGAACAGAAATTATATGAAATAGCAACCTGCATTAACAAATTTGTTTTAAATGGTCTATGAAAACTTAAAACTTTTGGGAAAAAAAAAATTGTTTCATATCCCCAGTTCATATCGCAATATCCACAGATTTATGGTACCGACCTCATGTGTGAAAAGAATTTTTTGCTGTTGGAAGGTTCAAGTCAGTCTCGACATCACATGCTAGCTAGGCTGATGTCATCTGTTGTCATGGCAACCACCATCGACAGTTTCAACTTCGCTCTATCATCTTGTCTACAGTGTAACTTTATATCTGATCAGGTTTCTGAATGTACCCAATTAATTTTAAATTTGTTCATATTATTAATTATACAGACAAAGGAAAGTCAACATGGTCAAATAAAATCAAATGCCAAGGTCCATTCTGATTCGGATACATCAAAAACGTTGGTTAAATGGAGCGGCGCCCGTTCGGCCTTAGACCTTGGTCTTCAACCACTTCTCAATCTCTTCCGAGTCGCGTTTCAACCAGTTGGCCCGGAGACGGATGTTCTCCAGCGACTGTTGTATGGTTCGCTCTGCAGCGGGGGCGGGATTGCTTTTGAAGAATGCTTCCACCTCGAGGGCCTTGTCTTCGCTGGAGAAGTTTGCCGTAGCCAACTGGGAGATGGAAAAAACCAAAGTACGTGAGTAGCTAGGAGTACTCGTCGAATTAAATACGTACCGACGTTTACGAGTATTCGTTGAGACTAACGAATTCACATTGTGTTCACTCACACCTGAGTGTTCACTGAGACCAATATTCACACAGAGAGTTCACAAGTACTCACCGAGACTAATGAATATGTACAAACAGTTAAGAGTACTCACTTGGACTAACGGATACATAGGATACCCTTACGAATACTCACTGATACTAATGAATACATACAAACCCTTAGGAGTACACACTGATGGTAATAAATACACACAAAACACATCTGAGTACTCACTGATACTAATGAATACATACAAAATATTTCACTTGCAGAGGCTTATAAGTACTTAATGAGTACTGATAAGTACCCAATGGGCCTAATAAGTACTCACTGAAAACTAACCAGTGCTTACTATGGCTAAGAACATCCACTGAGACTATGCTAAGACAAGCAAGGAATCACTAATGAGTAGTCACTTAATGAGTACTAATAAGTACCCAATGGGCCTAATAAGTACTCACTAAGACTAACCAGTGCTTACTGAGGCTAAGAACATCCACTGAGATTATGCTAAGACAAACAAGGAATCACTAAATGAGTACTCACTTAATGAGTACTGATAAGTACCCAATGGGCCTAATAAGTACTCACTGAGATGAACCAGTACGTACTGAGGCTAAGAACATCCACTGAGATTATGCTAAGACAAACAAGGAAACCACTAATGAGTACTCATTTAATGAGTACTGATAAGTACCCAATGGGCCTAATAAGTACTCACTGAAAACTAACCAGTGCTTACTGAGGATAAGAACATCCACTGAGACTATGCTAAGACAAACAAGGAATCATTAAATGAGTACTCACTTAATGAGTACTAATAAGTACCAAATGGGCATCATAAGTACTCACTGAGAGACTAACCAGTGCTTACTGAGGCTAAGAACATCCACTGAGATTATGCTAAGACAAACAAGTAAACCACTTATGAGTACTCAATTAATGAGTACTGATAAGTACCCAATGCGATTCATAAGTACTCACTGAGACGAACCAGTACTTACTGAGGCTAAGAACATGCACTATGCTAAGACAAACAAGGAATCACTAAATGAGTACTCACTTGCAAAAGCTAATAAGTACTTAATGAGTACTGATTAGTACCCAATGGGCTTCATGAGTACTCGCTGAGACTACTGGGGTACTCACTAAAGACGAACCGAGTACTTACCGAGACCAATCGGGAGAGTAAGAATCCTCCCTGGTAACGAGAGCTAAGCAGGCTCCATTTTTCCTGGGTGAATTTCCAGACCAGCTCCTGACCGAGCTTGCCTCCACAAGCACCTCCTAGGACAAAGACACTGTCCTGGGAGCGGACGTCATCCTAGATAAAAAAGGGAAAACAAATCTTATAAAAACAAAGGATCAAGACCCCAATGGGATCTATAACTGGTTTATTGTCGTTTGAAGTTAGGAAGAAAACTCTTCTCTGTCGGGACATCTGAAAGAATGTTCTGTTTCCATTGTGGTTTTAATGAAATCTCATTGTTAGCAGCAATCGAAGGGAACTCGCAAATGCTGTTGGCTTCTAACAACATGTTGAGTGTTGGAACAATGGCAAACCATGAATCATTACGATCATATCGTGTAATATATCACACATAATTTGTTTACCTCCTAGAGCACCATCGCAAAAGCATGATGCAACATGGGCTGCAGTCTGGGTGCATAAGGACATAACACTTTTTCACGCAATAGGCACTACTGGTCTACAGAGAGATAACCTCTGTTGTTTGATTTTGATTGATTCTGCCTTGCTGCAGGGGATTTTTGCATCCGCTGCAAACTTGTTTTTTTTTATTCTCAAGCTTTTCTTTGGACATTGTGCCCTAATGAAACAACAGCAGGGGTGGGACAAGCTGCGACTCAAAACCAGCCTGTGAGCAGCTTTTTACTGGACTGGGACCTTCTGGAATTTGCAAAAAAGAAATAATTAGAAATTAAAACAATTTTTGAAAATCTCCCCAAAAATCATCACGTTTTGTGCGCTTTTCCAAACTGTGTAATATTTCATAGCAATCTGGCAGGCCGTACCGGGGAATTGGAAAAACCTGCTTGTAATGTTGGATACCAGACTTCATATATTTGGGCCCCCAAGAAAAAAAAACGTTCCCCGCCCCTGAACTACACCCGTTTAATTGGTCGCAATCAGTTGATTGCCAAGGAAAGCCATAAAACCACTCAACTCAATTTAATAAAATAAAATGTTGTGGACCTACAAAGATTTAAAATGTAATGTTGAATCATTCACTTGTAAATGCATTTATTTGTATTTCTCATTCCATTATTCCACTGAACTAATGGATGCCTCATACACACAACTAAATCTAAATGCTGTGGAATATATTCAACTGGCCATTGTTTACAATGATTGAGTGCAAAATGTTGCTGAGACTCCTATACCCATTAATGTTACTAAGACTGTAAACTTTTATACCCATAATGTTGCTGAGACTGCAAACTTTTATACCCATAATGTTGCAGCGACTGCAAACTTTTATACCCGTAATGTTGCAGCGACTGCAAACTTTTATACCCATCGATGAGGATTGATAAATGCTTACACTGATGGAAAAATCCAAGACCCGTTTGATCAACTTCTCGTCCTTCACATTTCCGAGGGTCCTCATAATCCTCTCTTTCTCTTCATGGAGGTCTTGGACTTTGAATAACTTCAAAGAAAAAGGGGAAAAAAAAGCAAATACTTTTGGTCTTGCTCAACGATGAAACGAGTAGTACTTAGGGGACAAATGGCTCACATAACACTTAGAAGCACCCACTGCCCCGCCCTCCTCCTCCCCCCCCCCAAAAAAAAATTACCTCCTGGACACAACAAAGAAACATAAAACAACAATAGGTTAAAGATAAATGATTGTTAGTTCATTGCATTTAACAGAGCTTTACTGTATAAGAAGTGACACACTGGTAAATGTCAATAGGCCTCTGCCTACATTCAAGGGTTCCCGTCGAAAGGGAAGCCTGCAACCCAGGCAGGAACTTCTCACAAAAATTAGGTCCTCTGGTCTCCTGGGAAAGATTAATATCATCCCTGGTTACGATATGCAGCAAATTACTTACATAGCTATGGGGAAAAAAAAACCCAAATTACTCACCGGATGTCTGGCATCGATATTCCAAATAAAACTTTATGGAGTAACTACATCTTGGTTTGATATTAGCATTAAATATTAAAATATCAATATTAGCATTGTAATTTAATCAAAGAGGAGAATATAATATTTGACTAAATTAGAGAAGAACAGATCCCTGAGCATCCTGGTAAAGTTTCAAATATTTTGAAATTTGACCTGGTCAAATTTCAAATATGAAATATAATTGTTAGATAGCATTGATAACTTAACATCCCCTGCAGCTAATTTCAAATTTCTTGAATTTTTTTGAAATTTCAAATATTTTGAAATTTGACCTGGTCAAATTTCAAATATGAAATATAATCGTTAGATAGCATTGATAACTTAACATCCCCTGCAGCTAGGTTGGAACCTTATCCAAACCCAATATGCAAAACAACGTGGAAGTAAAGAAAAGACAAAAAAAAAAAAAAATTTGGCCGTCAGATTGAAATATGATATCACACCTGTTCGCTCTTCAAGTTCACTAAATGGGTATAACCTCTGACAATTTCAACGATCTAAATATCTCCAAAATGCAACGTAGGAAATTCATGCAAACTTCACGAGGATGCCTGATATTTGTTCTTCCATGCGTTTTTCTTTAAAAAATCTGGACTATCCCTTTTTTAAAAACTGCTTTCTCTGATTACGATGCAACAACGTGTGCGGTTATTTAGCACGTTTGTCCACGACGAAAGCATGATCGGAGCAGACTTTTGTGACGTGACACGAGACGTACCTTTAACATCTCATCGAAGGTGGCTTCGTCTCCGTGTGTCAGCACCGTAGCGTAGACGGCCGTTCTGAGATCGGCCGATATCTGCTCGCCTCCTGAGGCATGATCTTTGAACTTGTTCCGTGCCTCCGCGACGACGTCCTTGTGGTTGTTTTTCCCGAGCACTCTCAAGATGAGCGCCCTCAGCATTGCATCCAGGTGACCTGATAATTGGGCAAAGAGTAAACAGGAAGTGAAAGATCAATATTCGAAGCCACAGTTCAGTATTTTAGAGATAATTAAGTACTATGGAAGGCGTTATCAGATATTTTACCATTCAACCAACAAGATGAAACATTTTTATTAATTTATAAATTCATGGAGAAATGAGATATTTGTATACCATCGTTAAGAAAAAACCATATAGACAATGAAGAAAACAAACTTATTAATCCGTGCTCCTGCCATCATTGCATAATCCGAAAAGTGGTGAAACAAATATATGAATCAGTTTTTTCTTATTATTTTGTGCAGATACGGCAGATGTGGAAACTGACTCATCACATCAAAAAAATCCTCCCTGCTGCTAAGTATTTATACCAGATAAAGAAATGATGAATTTTTATCCCTTTCATTAGGAAATCAATTTTTTTTGATAAGGGTTACAAAGAATAATTATTCTTGTGGTAGCCATTCTTTAATTCTCTCTGGTGATCAATACCACAAAGTACGATTTAATTAATCTTGTGATAACGCCCTTTTAGAAAGGGTCTTTAAGGAAACTTGTGTATGTTCATCGAGCCACTCTTGTTTATCTTCAGTAAGAAAAGGGATGAAGACAACGGTACGACCAATCAGTGCCTCTGTTAAAACAAACGATAAAGCCAGGGGTACGACCAATCAGTGCCTCTGTAATATATACTGTTTGAAGTCTTTTTAGGCCTTACCTTCTTTCTCTGCAGGGGTCCAGCCAACCTTCTTGTAAACCTTGGAGCAGAGATTCTTTGTGAACTCCTGCAGCAGGCGACCGTAGTTGGTCGCAGATAGTAAACTGGCCAGCACGTCCAGATTGTTTGTGATTTCCGTCCAGACGGTGTAGTTTGTTTCGTTTTCATAGGCCTCCATTACCTTAAGAACCTCAACAGTGTTTGCTTGGCCAGCTTTAGCCTGGGTGGAAGAAATAAATGGGGGGGGGGGGAGGATGGATTACTAATTTATCCACCCATATTTCTTAAGACAAAAAAATGGCGGTCTGAATGACATGGTGTAGACAAAAACTAACACAGCTGGTATCATACATTTTAGTGCTAACATTTGAAACAAAATCTCATTTTGTCTTCGCACGCCATTCATGTTGTAGGGCCTAAATTCAGTTTTTTTTAATGGTTTTTGTTAACATATAAGCAGACGTTAACAAAGTATAAATTAAGCGGTACTACAAAAAACACTACATCCGATTAAAACAATGAGTGACAAGGGACTACATTCCACCACACAGAAGTTGAGCTGTCTACCCCACTCCTTGCCATACCAACCATTCCATAGACTTTGAAGAATTTGCTTTTACCATGGTTACGGTTACCTACGGTTACGGAAACTAACCATGCTATGAAACCCCCAAGATGACAAATCTGGGTAAAATTGTTGTCAGGCTGTAGAATGACTTTACCATTCCATGGCTATACCTCTATCCCCACCCCCACCCCTTCCCCCCAAAAAAACTGTAGCAATCAATTGTAGTCTCAAATCTTCTGTAACATAACATCCCCCTCTGCCACTTCCCCTTACCAGCCTCCCCCTCCATTCCAAAGCCCATGTGACACTTTCATTCATTCATTCATTCATTCATTCATTCATTCATTCATTCATTCATTCATTCATCCATCCATCCATCCATCCATCCATCCATCCATTCTTTCATTCATTTATTGATTTCTGGTAGAACTTTTTCCAGACTAATAATAATAGAACAGAGACTAGTGTGTACATATATACAAGTAATATTAACATGTTTACGTGCTATTGTTATCTTTAATATTGTACCTTTATTACCTTGAAAAGGAGAAAAAGAGAAGTGCGATACTTATTAAATCAATTTTCCCGTACGCTTTTCGTTTTCCCCTACCTTCTCAAGATATGACTATACACACATCAAGGAAATGTACACTGATGGCAAACAACAAAATAAGGTTGCCAAATATATTGAAATTATACAATTCTTCTGGATGCTCTCCGTTTGAGATGGAGCTTGACTTACAAGAGCAAAGAGGTCGGTAATGATGCCCAGACGGTCTCTTGCAGGAAGGCTTTGATCTCTGATCCCGGGGAGAAGGGACTCCAGCATCTCGGGGGAGTAATGAGTACGATAGAAACCGACGGTGCCTGGGTTCAGCTGGATTTGAGAAGAGAAGAGGAAACACAAAGTCAATATCCATAATCTGATATTGATCAAAACCCACATAGAGCGTAGTGGACAATTGGTTAAGGCGTCGGACTCGTGATCCAAGTATTGCTGGTCCCATTCCAGCCTAGCTCATTAATACGTTGTGTCCTTGGGCAAGATGCTTTATCTCAATTGCCTCTCTCCACCCAGGGGTTAAATGGGGTACCTGTGAGGTAACTTGTCATTGGGCGCAGTATATAAACTGCAGCCGACTGGAGGGATTGTCTCTGGGACAGGTTATCATTGACCAGGGGTAATATAAACTTCTGAGACCTATCGCTGGTATAAAGCACAATATAGATATTGAATATTATTATTATTATAAACAAGTAGTTTATTGAATTCTGTTCTTTGTTTTGCAATACTGTAACAAAACGTTACAACTTTCGTTAACAAAAATTTTAATTAATCAAAGAGAGAATATACAGTTAACAAACTGCTTAATATCTACTGCAAAAAGCCTGTGTAGGTAAAGTCAGATTTTTCGATCATAGCAGGATCTTCTTCAGAAGCTAACTCTGAGAAAGATCCCGCTGGGATTGAAATATCAATCCCTCTAACTTTCATACAAAATTGCAATGAATGTAACGGAGAAACATCTGCGAGCCGTCTGGATCAGGTGAACAGAACGACGGCCGCACTCGATGAGTTCTGTCCATTGCCGACAGAGCTACTTTGTTTCTAGCATTGTTTTTACCGTAGCGATTAGAAACAGCTGTTAACGAGTTTTGCAACATCTGCATCGCGAGGAACAGTTACCAGCTTACCTTGACCCACTGGTCAGGCTTGACATTCTCAACCATGACCGTGGTGGACGGGGAGTCGAGGACCACCTTCACCGCTGCCTCTGATGGGTTTGCACTGGTGGCGATGCTGATGGGAACCATCCATGAACTGGTATCGCCTGAAGATGAGAAGAAGAACAGATCAAAACTGTATCACAGATGAACAGAATGTTATGGAAAACACAAAATTTAATGGAATTAACTAATTTTGCTTTACCAAAGATCTATGTAGGACCAAAAAAATATAAATTGGAAAATTTTTAGGAAGGTATTGTTCCAACAATTGTTCATTGTCTGACATGAAACGAGAAATGTTCCTGTTGACATTAACATCAATGTTGTGCGTTTATTATAGCTTGATTTAAATATTCAATGACACCCCCCCTCCCACACCCCAAAACAAAAAAAGGGTTTTACTCACCCACCAAGGGACCGTTGGCATTGAACTTTGTCTGAGTGATTTTCAGGACCCTAGAGGTACCTTTCTGCTCGGCAGAGACGGCTAATACCGGAAAGCCCATTTGTTTCGTCCAGGTGGTCATAA
>JAIPMN010011033.1:0-16365 GCA_020650975.1 Apostichopus californicus
GCTGGTCTAGAAGGAGTAGTAGGAGGGCGAAGAGGAGGGCGACGTCTTGTATTGCTGAAAAAGGCAGACATGGGAATTGAAGACAACAACTCAAAAACAAAAACAAAAAAACTTTGGCAAGCTTGAAAGAACATGAGGTGAGTGAAAATAAAATTTAAAAAAAAATTCAAGACTGACAAAAATTAAGAAAAGGATAAGGAAAAAGAAACAGCTAAGTGCAAATGTCAACTGTCATTTAAAGGAAGATTTCTATCATTGATAAATGGCCACCATGGAAACAAAATGTGCACATGATCCCTGCCACAACAGCTTTGTAATAACTCTTTAATTTAAGGCCATCTTTCCAGTGAGATCATCAATTGTATGTACCTTCCCACAGCTAGATATGTTTTTATATATTTTACAAAGCTCACTACAGAAATTGGTTCAGTATCTTCACTCAAGTGTGACATGTTTCATAACATGAGTTATGAGACAAGTAAATAACTAGAGTTATCATTAGTACTAATGAACATAACATAAATGTCTCCTCAGTGCTTCTATATGAGAGAACAAAAGTATACATCATTTTTAATTGTGTTAAGTTAAAATCTCATTCACCACATTAATTGTTACAAATTAAAAAACAAATAAAATAGAATTTTGAAAAAAAAAAAAAAAACCTCAAAATCACAGGTTTTCGATTTCTTTCTCAGAGAATGGCTTTCAACTATATCATGAATGGCTCTAAATATCTACATTACATATTTTTGGGGGTTCAGAATCATATCCAAGGGCTGATGAGAACACCATCCTCCCCCCTCTCTCGCCTCATGCCAAAAGAAAAGAGAGTGGTGTGAAATTAACGTGAATATAACAATGTGAAAGCTATGAACAGACTGCGAGATATGTCTAGATGGTTTAACATGGTAGAAAGTTGCAATGATATGAATATTCATGAACTATCAAATAATAGTGCACAGAGTATGAATTATTCATGTTTCCTGTCTTGATGTGCTTGTTTACCGATATGTCAAGTTTTAATTTTCATGAAACGACAACAAAATCGACATTATACAAATATCTTTCAGGAAAAAAAAAGGATTAAAAAGGAAAATGCAAATGGGTTGGATATAAAGCTCGGTAATATGTTTTTCTTTAGAATGAGGAATAATTCGACCGTAACGACGTAAACAAGTTCAAACGAAAGATACGTTTGATGAATAGGATGAAAGCCCATTTAAAATATTTGTACAAAAAAGTATTTCGATATGAAATAACACAGGCTAAGCTAGCGGATAAAATGTATAATCATTTCTAAGATATTACAAAATTGCTGGCTACGCCAAAAAAAGTTTATTCGCGAGGGTAAATGCGTTCTTCATATAGAATTTATCCATATAGTGTTTGTTACTTGTTTCTGATGTATCATCAATGTTTCTGAAGGATACATGCATAGGAAGAGTGTTCTTTCAGTCATGGATATATCCCTCCAAATAAGCCTGTGATGATAAGGTGTGTGGTGTTATTTCAACATGAATATTAATGCCACAACTGAATATTCATATGCCCGTCTCAACATCAAGCCAAAGACTTGGGTTGGTTTTGAGTCTGGTGCATGCACATGGTTTACATGCTGTGTTTTAATATGTGTCTTTAGCTGAAGTAGAGAAAATGAGAGGTGTGGGGGTGGAGGGGGGATGTAGGCAGTGTACACCCCCCCCCCCCACTCCCTTTTCAACCTCACACAATAATTCTAAAGTATTTATTAGCATAACCTTGCATTCTAGACCTAATTGTAGACCTAAACATGACTTTAGAATGTACCATTTGATGTCTAAAATCTCATTTGTCTTTCTAAACGTTTTTTTTGTTTTTGTAAAACCCTAGACCTACTCTTGACAAGTGTGTTCAAATGTAAGTTTGAAGAGGAATGTAAGTCTAACTGTTGCACTTAACACCTCGACGACGTCTTCGTATCTCTATCTGAATTTTTTAAAACCTACGCATTACAACTATAACATTAGATGAATTCGGTGATAAATTTACCTTTTAAACCATGACAAGAGAGAACCTCACTAGATGCATCCTAGTAACATTCAGTTGCAATTATTTACTAAATTTGGTAATCTATGATGTCATCTATGACATCACAGCCGTCAATCTTCACTCCAACTGGACCTAACCTATCAATATCTTGGAAAGCAGTTAGGTTTAAATTAACCAGAGAATTATCAGAGAATTGGTCCTCTTACAGGCCAAAAATCAAATTTTGCATCTGACACATGTTACGACAACAGTAAACCAAAAATTTTCCTCAATAAAATCTTCTGTGTTTTGTTTCTTGTTTAAAGTTTCCCTCACATATAATCAAATGAACTACAACCCTGGTATCATGAGAATTTAATCAAGAGAAATTTATTCATCTGCTACCACTCAAAACATTTCTGACAAAAGCATATCAATTCTGGATGCTTTAACTCCAGAGTTGGTTTTATTAGTTATAGTATTATCTATATACTTATCTTATGTATTGTATTTATCTCTGTTCTTATCACTATTTTACAAATGGTTCTCAAAATCGAGGACACTTCCCAAACTGTAAAGAAGGCCATGCACTGATATATATCGATAACATCTAGATAAGAAAAAAAAAAATCCACTTGATGTGTAAGCATCCACAGCACACTATACTAGTCCCCATTTTTTTCTTCTTATAATACATACCTTACAAAGCAGAGTGCCTTTAAGCAGCTTGTTTCATTTTGTTTGGCACTTCTGCTGTCATTTATAAACTAGATGCTGCTCTAATTGTGTATGCAATTGATCCATAAAGCTGTCTACACTCCAAGATGACTACTAAGCAATAAACTACTATTTCTATTTCATTCTGGCAAATGTGTCCCTTGCGGAGACAATTTGCAATACATTACTCTTTACACACAAGCAAGCCCAATAACGCACAATCAAAAGTTCTTGATTCTTGAAAAACAGAAAATTGAAAATTTAATCTCTGCAAAATGGACAGTCTATGAAGCAAAGACCTAAATTTACACATGGGGCAGTTATTTCCACTGTGCATAGACACCTTCCAACTGTGATGATGTCTTGTCTGACCTGTGAGTTTTCAACTTACAAAAGTCCTTCTCCAATTACCCTTGGCCCGAATGCTTAAACTCTTTTGTTTTCTCCAAAAATGTGTAAAACTTGGGTTTTGGGTTAAATGAAAAAACGTTCCTCTCAAATTATTTGCCCCTTGAATTTCAAAATACAGCACTTGTGCCAAATGTACGAAGGAATAAATTAAGTGTCACAAATTTTGGGTATCAATTTATCAGTTTTGGGTTCCTGAAAATAGAATGGTATATATTGTGGTAAAGAAACTGCTAAACATGTATGCATTCATGTGGCAATTTGCATAATATTTTGCTACGCCAAATTACCCGATTAATTCTTCCCGGCGAATACAGGACGGGCCTGCCAAGGTGGTATACTGCTTTTGCTGCTTATTGTTAATACTGCCATTTTTTTAGAGCATTTATAAATTTGGCAAAAAATTGATACTCAATATAATAGGTAGTATACGAAATGCATATTCTACTGTTATATTATTTTTTAATATCACCGCTGCTGTAGCATATTAAAACATGATTTTGTAGTGACAATCTTGTAGACTTCTCTCCAGGTTGTGATTTTGAAGCTTAGAATGATCATTGATAGAGCTCTTAGAATGATCACTAATAGCTTCTAGGTGATCAAAAATGTAGATTAAAAGACTGTGATACTCTCTTTCGAAAGGAAACTACTCCTTGTTATCGGATGCTCCCTTACGAAGGAAGATTTTAACGAGATCTGTTTCGACGGTTAACATTTTCTGTGTTCACCTGTTTAGAATATACTACAAAATACACCGAACATACATGAGGACCAAAAACGTCACTCTGCACTGTGGTTACCATGGTAACCAATGCAGAGGGCTCGAGCCTTAGTTGAAATTGCAGTGAACAAGAGAACAAGAAACACGTAGCTATTTCCTCTGATTATTTCCTATCTTTTGAAATCATCCAAAGTAACTTGTCATTTGTAAAGATAATTATCAGAAAGTTTTAATGTTTGAAACATTTAGACAAGTCATTTCTTTATTGTAACTACACAGATTTTCCTTGTCATGTTACATATATAATGCCAATTGGATATGCTTATTTTTGGCCTGTAATAGGAACAAGATGGCCACCGTCTTGTACACACGCAACGAGCGTCTTTAATGTAGGCATCTACAATAGCAGCTTAAGCGATGAAATACAAACTTGTGACAATCTTATTTATATTCTGCTGTTACACCAGATACTTGGTCTATATGTTATATAGATGTAGCTTTTATATGTGTCTGTATATGGTATTGCTGCTAATAAAACACCATTCAATAATGCAGAAACTTTCTTAGTTTAAAATGATCAAAGAGAAAGGAAAATAATCCTCACTAAAATTCCAAATAAATAATAAATAAACAGGCGTGTCCATGAGTAAGAAAAATTGGTGCAAACTATACAATATGAACACAAAATTGCCTGATTGATGTAACAAGTTGGTTTTCTATGACAAGCAAAGAGTTCGTAAAGAAGATGTTTCTGTTTTTATACGTTAATGACGTTACCTTAAAGCTTGAATGGTATTATGCCAATTCCTTTAAGATCAAATAAACGAGAACAAGAATGTGAGCAATACTTTTCCAACCTTGAACATTTTGCATTCAACCAAGGGTGGGGGGCGTTGGGGGTCACGATAAAAATATCCTTATGGGGTTGGGTCATCACCCTTCCATGACATCTTCACTTCAGCAGAATATTTCAAGTGGATGTTAAAGACCTATGAAAACACACATTTTAGAAAAGGCTATAAAATGAATTTTCACATCTTTTGTAAAATCTACAAAATGACATAAAGAGTGAGAAAGAGAGAGCCCATTTTATAATCGTTATATTCAACGATCTTTTGGCAATATAAACAAAGCTCCATTGTTTGGTTTGAACCTAAAAATAAAAATCAACAACGCAGCAGAAAAGAATAGAGAATGAGAGGGACAAAACCTGTATGCAAATTTGATCACACAAATATTTTTTTAAATTTTTTTTTATGATTTTTAACCTCTACTCTTTTTGCTTTATCTTGTTGACTAAGGTGGTGGTGGCTGAATACATGCTGGTATTAAAAGTGAAGAAACCTTTAAAGATTGTGTTATCATTCAAAGGTTTTAAAACTGCGGGCTCGGCTACTCGCTACAAAATGACGGTGTTTTGTAAGGATGCATTATTTTTCCTAGAGACGTAGAGAGTTTGTTTCTTTCACTCTTTTGTCATGCTTGAGAAAAAAAGAACAAAAAATTCGATTGGCCGATGCTGGAAAGCGGTGCTTAACGAGACAAAGCAATTTACCCTCGAGGTCTTGGTGATCAGCCTTTTCAGGGAATATTTCCTACAATAAAAATCAGGCTTTTCAAAATCACCTTTTATTTGAAGTTTTGAATTTCAACAGGTTGTGCATGATTCCAATTTGGCTTACGTTGGACATACAACCCTGGTGGAGAAGTGTACTTGCACCCTGCCAACCCCCTGGCCCCATCCCACACCTTTTGAGCAACAAACACTGACTAATATCCAAACCACATGTTCAACTTTGCTTAATTTGATACCTTTTGAGTATTACAAAATAACTTTTGACCTTAACTGAACATTATTCCTCAAACTAAGGGTTATCAATCCACCCCCTCCTTCCCCCATTTTAATTGATACTTCACCCATCCCCCCCCCCCCCCCTTACTCAAAATGACAATTGTTTTTATCCATTCTGCCTTCTAATTATATTCTTTTCTTTCTTGTTTTTCTCTCTTTTTTTTTTACTGCAGTGCACTCAGCTCAATCCATTACACATGCATCAGACAAAATAAAGCAAAGCAATATGTTGAACAGAAGAAGGCACTCTCCACCCCCATTCCCTTCATCCCTGTCCCACACCCCACTACCCTTCACCCCTCTTAGCCCCTCCCCCATCCCCCCAATTCCAACAACTCTACTCAACAGGGTCACTTCTGGTTATCTGGGAGTCACAATGAAGTATAACCTTTGACTCCAAAATATTAAAAATTATCACGCAAGAAACATGTATAAAGAGCCCATGGAATGCAGTTGCTGTTTCAAGAAAGGGGATGGGAGAAGGGGATGGGAGAGAGGAGACAGGGAGGGGAGAGGGGAAGGGGAGAGAGAGTAAAGGGCACAGAAAGAGAATGTAGGATTAAAGTCCACCTTGCTTTGTATTTAGTGCTGGCAAAAGTCCCCTCTCAGCCTTCCCTTCCTCCTGACAAAGTATTATTTCGTGGAACACTTCGGATTGCATCGACTGGGGGGGGGGGGGGGAGGGTGGTTATGCATTTTAATCCATTTGGACACTTGACCTCTATAATATCTTATCGAAAGGAAAAGTAAGAAAAGATGCAAGCAGAATTGTATCAACGAGTGTTTAAAGTCAAAATGAGAGAATTGTTACCTCTGTGCATGGTTTTGTGGGACAGATGCAGGCTTGCCCCCGTCAGTGGAGGTGACCCCTGCAGCCTGGGGTGGCTGACGTTGAGGAGGGGGAGTCAAGGGAGCCTGAGATGGAGCTATCTGTGTTGG
This sequence comes from Apostichopus californicus, assembly GCA_020650975.1. NCBI lineage: Eukaryota > Metazoa > Echinodermata > Holothuroidea > Aspidochirotida > Stichopodidae > Apostichopus > Apostichopus californicus. The sequence goes on from JAIPMN010011033.1 coordinate 6,648, forward strand.
ACTGGTGGGTGGAATGACTGGTAGTTCCGGAGTTCTGGAAACGTCACCATTTTGTAGAGACTGGAACGATGGATTGATATATTCTATCGTCGGTGACTCTGTCAAGTAACGCACGGAGAAAAATGAAAAGAAAAGATAGAAAGAACACATAGTCTATATTTTAAAACATATAGTCTACACATTCTCAAATACTAAAACTTAACTTTTCGACTTTTGAGATTTCCGGAATAAATTCGACAACTATGTATTTCGGAATCTTGACCCTTTTGTGGAACTGAAACGAACAACCGTGAATTGCATCTTTCGTATCTTTTATCTTAAATTTTTTTTTTTTTTAAATTTAAGAAAAACGGTGGGAAATCTAACCACATTGTGACTTTGAAGAAAAGCAGCTCAATGAAAAAACATCCCAAAAATTGAGTACAATTAAAAGGTTCTGGAACATTACAGTGCAAATTAAACAAACATGACGACTTTACCCGACTCCAAATTTACTTGGGTACATGTATAAAAAATGGCAAATTGGGTTTTGCGATGATTCAGAACGATCCATTTACTTTCTTAACTCTTTTCATACCGAGTACTAAGCTGCAAAATGGATTTAATCTAAGTTTTATAATCATTAGTATGAAACTAGCATTGTTTCTTGTTTTTTTGGTTTACTTTAAGTGAACTTTCACAACTTAAGATATGTGACCGTTGCTTAGTTGAAGCCCTAGATAAGCATTTTTTGTGCAAAATGAAGAGTATATTTTGCACAAAAACAAAGCCAAATGCTTCTTAAGATCCCCCCCCCCCATCTGATGGTTGAAAGTGAACTACAGCAAATGATCACTTTCTAAAATCTGAAGAATGACTCTTTCGTTAGGATTCAGCCAATAATGTAAAACTTATGAACTCCAAACTCCAAATGATGTGATGTTACTGCCACCATTGAAGTATATCCTTCTTCCCACCCCCCTCCCCACCCCACCCCCCTGATTCCATTGCCATTTGCTGGATAGCCACCTATAGCATATTTGTATTACATCTCAGGAAAGTGGAAACCAACTTACTTTCTGGAAAGAAGTAGGTTGCATTCGCAATGAAAGACTCTAAGATACTGGAAGCCACACCCATGGTAGCTGCTGAAACTCTACAAGAAGAAATAAAGGGCAAGAAACAAAGGTTAATGTAAAGGTCTCCCATGACAAAATTTCAAAAAAAGCTTTTATGTGAATTACATATCAATTTCAATGACTGAAATATACAAAATCTTGGAGTTAATGAATCAGCGATCAGACATACTACCTTCATGTACATTCATCCAAAAAGATTAACATTTTCCTGTATGACTTTATCCGACCTCAATGACAGCTATGCATTAAGACTGTTTTTTAGGGAGAAATTATTATCCATAGAATTCCTTCCCCCCCCCACCCTCTTTCACTCCCTCTCTCTAGCTAATATCTATAGGCATAGGAGCCCAATTTGATTTGGGGAGCTGTAACGACTTGCCCGAAAAATATAACCAAAATTGTTGGCGCGTTCGACGTACATATGTTAATGTACATGTTAACGTACATATCATATAGGCATGCGTCGGTTATTACATCGCATGCCATCGTGTACTGTACAGTATGTAAAAGTTGCGCAGTATACCGCGGGATGCTAATGTGGACAACGTAATGTCATATGTTGATGGAGAAAGAGCATGGAAGGCCAATTATGTCAAAACTCTCTTTTACGTTAGTAATCGCGAATTAGTCGGGCAAGCTTAGAACTTTATTTTAATTACCAAGGAGATTGTTTTTAAACTATTGATTTCCTTTAGCTACATCATTGCAATTTATTTTTCTTTCAGTAGGTGCCCGAAAAATTCTCAGCATATTGCCCAAATTTTCAACAAAATGTTTGGTTGGGGGGCTGCAGCTCCTACCGCCCCCCCCCCCCGCCTCCTACACCTATGTCTATAGGCAATGTTCTTGTTTGTGACGGATATATCCAAAGGAAATGTGTTCCTTTTTTCATGGAAAAACATTTTCTGTGTAAAGTAAGTTGGCCTGACGTTTCGATCCTGGCAGGATCTTCTTCAAAGGCTAAAAAAAAAAGTAAAATTATTTTTTTTATTTTTTTTTATTTTTTTTATAGATTTTGAAGAAGATCCTGCTAGGATCGAAACCTCAGGCCAACTTACTTTTACACATTCTCCTACAAAGGCTATTTAGTGGATAAGCAGTTTGCTAACAGTTTTATTTTATTTTGAAATGCATTTTCTGTCCGATAAACCCTTATAATTCAGTCCAATGGTGATGATGAGGTGAACAAACCAGGAACTTCATGTTTATTCATCAGTCAGTCTCACTGACTGATGAATAAACATGAAGTTACTTGCTTATTCAATCGTTCAAGAATGTACTTTTTAAAGTCCTAGAGGAACTAGAACTAGGAAAGATTTACCCAGCCTCACAAATGGCTTAAAACCATTCAACCGGAAAATCAAAGAGTCACTTTGTGTTAGAGAGCAATTTTGTAGCCATACATGGTTAGTAAATTTCACTTTTGTTTTGACTTTAATTAATAACTTATTTCTTAAAGTAACTGACGACTGGCGATGTTATTTATACTATAAGGAAGATATTTTTAATATGAAGGATGCAAAGATGGCCCCTATATATCTGACCTACAGTCTTTTGCTCTTTGTTCTAAAATTAATAATGTTAAACATTAAGCAATCATAAGAGGGTAAGGATTGTCTGTGAGGGTTGCATGTTAAACAACAGCATATCAACCTGAATTCGAAACTGTATCAATTGTTCACTGCCATGGGAGGCTTAATATACACATGCTTCCTTGTTTTTTTTCAAAACCAAGATGGCATGCCTTCATAGCAATGTCAACAGACTAATCGACTGTAAGCAATTCACTAACTTTAGGGAGCAGCAAGAGGCCTTTTCATAAGTAAGTAAGTCAACTTTATTGAATCCCAGAAGGAAATTACATATCTGCGGTGAGCAATACAATGAATGATACAAAATACAAAGAACATTGATACAATGAATGATACAAAATACAATATACAACAGTTATATGCAGCCTATACAAAATATGCACTAACTAGCTCCACCAGCGCAACTAAGTGGAACGGCCACCCCTATCTCGTGAAGTCCTTGTTGTGAACACTAATGGCAGTGCCTATAAACGAAGAATGATGTCTATTTGTGTGTGTGACGTCAGCGACCTCAATCTACCACTATGAGCAATGATACGGCTGGTTAGATGATTATGCAATCGGTGACCATAGTTCAGTTTTCACCAGTTTTCACTTAAGGCTACTATATCCCGCTGCAGATCCAGGAAAAAGGGGGAGGGAAAGGGGGGGGGGGGAATTGTACACAAAATTGAGAGAATTTATTGCCACAACCTAAGCAAAATAGTCTCTGTCGTATCCTGTAAAAATGAACTTGATATCTACTATTCAAACTCTGTAATCCGGACACTCTTCTAACTAAACCAATCATATTATCGAAGCTCCAAAACTCATTTGTGTTCCTGGTCCATTTGCTGTATCTTGCTGTTGTATTTCAACTTCCGTTCTTTACCTGAATCAGCCAAGGAATCTTCAAAACCTGGGAACAGAACTGTTTAACGAGATGACACGAACCAAATGAAGCATGACGTCATCATCGTGAACTAACACTAACGATGCCAAAAACACAAAACAATAAAACAACATGGAAGATTAATCAAAGATATCAAAAACACTCACCCCTGGTCCTCTGGTGACCACATGACATTTGGACCGATAACTAGGGCAAGATTGCTAGCACCCATTTTGTTTTTGTCGCTTTTCAATGAGACCTTGTGGAGAAACCGAACTAAAAACCTGCAATAAGGAATCAAAACGAGAGGATCAGTAGGTGGCAATTAAAATTAATAGTTTGCAGGATGGTGTACCGTAATTACACCATGATGTGAGAACAAAGTTTATCACTATAAATGACCATCTCTCTGGTTTGTGCTTTGTGGTTTAGTTTTAGCCTTCCAACTGCTTAATTGTATTGATATTTTAATCAGAATAAGCCAGAATGAGATAGATTTGTCCTTGTACATGTCTGGAGGGGAAACAGTTTCCACCCAAAGAAACATTTCCCAATCATTCACTCATGCATTCGTTAAAATTTGCAGTATAGTTCCTTGTCGATTGTTTAAACATTTCGGAAGAGTGTTACAAAATTGCCAGTTCCTCCTTTGACGGTGAAAGTTTAGCCGTCCTCGCTAAAGGCTGTAAATACATATAAAGAAACTAACATTAAAATAAAAAATGGGGTTATGATCTGACTCTTAAACCTGGCAGTGCAGCTACATTAATATATTGCCATATATTCCAACTCGCACACTTCGTTCCTCCAACAAAATGTATTTAACTATTCCTAAACCACGCTTGAAGACCTATGGTACAGAAGCTTCGAATACTCTGGCTCTTATCTCTGGCACAAGTTACCAGATCACATTTGAACATGCTCTAAACTTTCTACATTCAAAAGTCTACTTAAGACCCATGTTTTCACTTGTTCTTTTGTAAATTAATTTGCTTTCTTTGTAAAGCGCCTTGAGCAGTGACTTTTGTCTACTGATTTGGCGCTATAGAAGTCTCATTTATTATTATTATTAATACACATGAATACGTTACACATTAAAAACTCATACATAGGAAACACGTTAAAATTACTGTATACTACCATCCCTGCATTTTCGGATTCGGTGCGAGGTTGAAGATTGAATGACAAGAATATGTAGGAGAGTAAAAATGGATGAAGTAGGCTTTGTCTAGAAATGATCTCAAGTTAGAAGAAGAAAGCCCCAGATCCTTAGAATTCACTAGACTATCAGGGACAATAGAATTGTACATACAAGGAAACTTGCAAATTTTTATCGCAAAAAAAAAAAAAAAAAAAAAAAAAAAAAAAAAACTAATAACGGCAAACCAAAACCACATAATTTGCAGCCATAAATACATCGTATAAAGAATAGTGATAAACATGTAAATTTTGTTACAACTCAAAAGTGAAAGTTGCAGCGTATCAAAAGCATACCAGAATGCAAAACAACTTTAGAGAGGGAACTATAATATCGAGGATAAAGAAAGTGAAAGTTCATAGGCTGGATGACGATATTAGTTTTTAATGGAAGAAACAATGGAAAAAAAAAGAAGAAAAAAAAAACGTGATATGAAACTCACTCAAAGTTATCTTTATTTGCTTGCGGTAGCTGATGAAAGATTTCCAACAATGTCTCCAGTTTTTTAGTGTTGTTTTTTATACTGTGGAAAAATCCAAAAAATTTGTTAAAATCAATACGTAATTCATAAAATGATAAAGAGTCCTTATAAATGGTATGAAATAATGTAACGTTGTATTCAAAGTAAGTAGAACATCTAAAAATCTTACATTAGTGACTAGGCAATTACTGAATATTCATTCTATGATTTGCATATCATTTTTAAAGCCACATGTGTGGTTTCATTCTCAACTTCCATAGGAAGATTTTAAGGCGGACAAAAAAAAATCAGTCTCGTTGAAATAATATTGGATCTAATACTGATCGACTGAAGAGGTAAAGACTTGTCATTAGAAGCAAGTTTGCTAGTTCCCTCTCGGTGACAGAGTTAACCGTTTAAAGTCTTTCAAACTTATAAATCTTAGGGCACAAAAGTGTGAACGGTATGAAATTAACAATTATTGCACAGAGAAAAGATTTCCAGATGTGAAAAGGCATGTTCCCTTTCATTGTGCACGTCAGTGACTTTCATTTAAGCAGGTTTGCCTTTTTGCCGGTTGGCCCGGAAAAAATTCAAGCTAGTGACCCTCAGCGATACAAGTCCTGGGCTTATACCCACCGAAGTTATCCAACTCTTTTAGTCAGTGGATAATTATGTCTCTCTATACTTTTTTTGGGGTCTGGAGTACCATTCCGAAGCTGCAATATCTTCCATACCATGTATTTCCAGGGATTTCGATAGGAGGAATCTGGTCTTTTTCTTAAACATGTATAATCAAGTAAACAATAGAAAAATTCACAGGGGAAATTACAAACACCATTTTAAAAAGAGGAACGGAAATCTTTTGGTGAGATCGAGAATAGAATCTGTGACACCAAATTGAATAAAATTCCCATTCTCTTGCAATTTAATCCCTTTGGTTCCGCCGAATATGCTTTCCTCTTGGACGGAAGGACATAGAATTTATCTTGACGGCATCTATGCTTTCACTTCCTGTTTTCGACGATGATAATCTTTTCATTTTTGGTGTGAATTGATGATGTGTCCCATGGCTGCACTTTGTGTTTGCTGTTGAGCATATTATGTGTGCCTATGAGACATTTCAGAGTGCATATAAAGAAAATAATCATAATAATTGCATACCCTTGTGCATTATGCAAATCCTCGTATAGGGGAAATGTTAGGAGGGGTTCTGGAAGCTCTCTGAGATACTGCTTGAGGGCACCTGTTGAGAAAACAGAACCCCAAAGAAAAAATCACAAATACACATCCAGATGGGAAAACATTTGTTTAACATATGAATAAAACCAACTTTAAGCTTCTAATAGACTGGTATTCAGTCCTCCAAATATGTTGGAGAGTCACATAACCCGGACAATGTGTCCGCTGCTGTTACCAAATCTTTGTGTACATCCCCATAAACTGGAAAAAAAGTCTTTACACACTGTTGATTGCAACATGCCTGTGGTTACCAGCTCTTTCCCATCTCCCTATCCTCAAGGAATCCATCACAATTCAAACAGTCACTCCTGGAGCACTGCAGTGCTCCACATCGACACGTCCGGGAGGGGTAATTCCACAGGTGAGCAGCAACATTCTTTACGCACACAAGTATGTCTAAGACAGCACTTATACACAGTCTGGTGTACACAAGTATATTTAAGTCTCCCACTTAAACACTTGAGTTGGAGAGAGGCAACGGATATCAAATACCTGGTTCAGGGACACAACGCAAGGATTTTTGGCCAGGACTTGAACCTGCAATCGTTAGGTCGCAAGTCCATTGCCTTAACCATATAACCATTTACCAAAAGGCTCTCGTGTACAAGTGACACGCCTAGACTATGATGAAATTGTTGTTTTACTAATAAAATGTGATTTGTAGTTTTTTTTTACCCCCCTAAAGTAAGATTTGCCAAGTAAAAGCTACCCCAGTTGTTGCAGACATGTACACACAGACACACACACATTCAGACGGAGTAACCCATTGTTTTCTTTTCATTGTTCGAATCCACGTACCCTAACCATAACAATACATCTTAACAATAGAACTCTTCGATGACGTGGTGAAGTCCTCAGACTGCAATAAAAACTGAGTACACACACACACCCATGTTTGTATTACATTCAGACCGAGGACCCCATTGCATTTTCCATTGTTCAAATCCACGTACCCTAACCTTTACAATACCCCATACAATAGAATTCTTCCGAGGACGTGGTGATTCTTTAGAAATCACAACCGAGGACCTGGAATTCTTTTGTTCAAGTCCTCAGTCCGCAATACAAACTGAGCACACACACACACACACTCACACACAGCAGTACGCAATCAAGAATAGCAACTTGGAATGACATACCTGCAACAGCATGCTCATGCCCCAGAAAGTCGTGAATGGGAAGTTCGACACTCGCGTTCAACGCAGCCTGACGGAGGAGAAAACAAGAGGAAAGCAAAGGAAGATCAATTAATGAAACGACTGAAAATAAGTCTGGTTACTTTTCTGGTAGCCGTAGATTGTCGAGGACATTTTTGTCCCCTTCTAACAGAAAGTACCGAGAGACTGTATAAACAAAAATGCAAAAAGAAAAACTGGAAACAGATCGTATCTGGTTCAAGGAAACTTTTGAGGTAAAGTGAAATGAAAGAAAAACATTTTGCATTTTTTCACCGATATTTTAACAAGTTATTTCAGCCTTGTGCACTACTTCACTGAGAGGGTTAACACAATTTTCTACCTTAGAAACACTTTCAGACATTCTTGAGGGAAGTGAAGTGAAGCAAAAAGATATTGTACGTAGCTAGCTCACTTGAAATTTTGAAAACTTTTCCATTGCTTCAAACAAAGGATGTAGGGTATATACAAGGGAAATAACAAAACAAATAAAAAAACAAGAATAGAAACAGAAAGAATCATACTCAATTGTTGAAGGAATATAAAGGAGCCCCAAAAACCATGAAACATTCACAGGTCATGTAACTATGTAAGGTTTCACTAACACCACAAGCAAGTCTTGCAATTAGGGGAATCCAAAACTGCATTAGGTCGCTACCAGTCGCCAAAAATCTGCACAAGCCATGAAATCAAGTTTATTATATTAAACCGACACAGTCTTTCTTGGCTTTTTTTCCCCCGTTTGTTTTCGTTGCCAGAAGAAGTGACAAACATTCTTGAGGCATGAAACAATTGTTGTCATAATTATGCAAATAAGTTACAACATAGTTCGAGTCAAGGATGTCGATTTTTGTTTGTGTGGAGATTTTCGATACACACAAACACTAACGATCGACGTAAACAAAAAGTGATTTTCATAGAGACTTTCTTTCCCAAGCATTAACTGTACTTTACTTATGACTGAGTCGCCTCAAATCAAATCTGTAACATCGGACACAAGACAGCAGGTGAGGGGTTCCCTCACACCGAGGACTCTCGTCTGCAAATGTAAAATTCTGTTTGTAAAGATACCAAACATCATTTCGGGCAAGTGGCTAACAGTCATGCAGGGATGAGCCCAGGATTTCCTGAGTGCCGGGTATACTGAAAGCTGTCCTGTGGGAGGGGTCTAAGGGGGAGGAGGTGTCCCCTCCCCTTTGAGAAAGTTTTTTGATTTTTGAAGGTGCTCAGATGCCAAATGCTGGCACTTGTGTAGCTTTTAAGCACATACACTTGTTTTGCTAACAATTTACATTTTTAAATTTTTTTTGGTGAAATATATTGTTAGGAATGTCGGGATTTTGTAGATGAAAATAGTGCTGGGCGGGATTCACGATTTTTAAGACAGTGCTGGGCGGTAATTTTTGGTGCTGGGAGGGACATTTTCCATCCTTTTTTTGTCATCTTCGGTTTACTAACCCTGAGTACTTTGACCTTTCCTGCACTGCCAGCAATGCGAAACAGTCCCTCCTCGTCGATGCCGAATTCCATGAGCCAGTCGATGCAGGTCTGGAGGGGGACGGCAATCTTGACACCTTCCGTCTCCAAGTGCTCCTCGAGGGGGGTACCGAAGACCGGTTTCCTCTTGTGTTGCTCCAAGACCTCCATCATCTTGGGTACCAGTACCTCCAGACGAGCCAGAGCATTCCTGTGGTACTGGGCTTGGGCGCTGACCATCTACGTACGGTGATAAAGTGCAAAGAAATGAACAGTTAAAGGGTGTGAAGACTCGCGCAAAAAGAAACGTCTAATGCCGGTAATCTGACCTAGTTTCGAATGAGGTGTAACAGAAGTGTTAGACACCACCATTGATCCCAGAAAATACACACAGAGCTTGCTACCGTCGGTTATTAGATACTAATGTACAGTCAGTACGTACAGCTGCGGTCAATACCCACAGCACAGTGTATAAACGATACAGCGATGGACATCTCAGGTCCAGCTAAAGATAACAAGGTATCACGTTTCATTACTGTCTGCATTTTTGTAGCGACAAGTAGAAACTTCACTTTTTTCAGTACGC
>JAIPMN010011034.1:0-23057 GCA_020650975.1 Apostichopus californicus
GCCCCCTTCGCCCCCCCCCTTGGCTACGCGCCTGTGTTTCAGAAGTAGTCGCCCGAGAATGGACGGCGTGCAACAAAGGTTATATCCCTGAACTCATATATAGTCCCCTTAAATCGGGGGTCCGTTTTGAACATATGATCGTTACGGCGACATGTGTTTACTACTGATGTGTTACGTACGGATATTCAATGGATCCTGTTGGTGTTCCAAAAGGACCTTTTGGCGTTCCACAAGGATAATTTGTCGTTACAAAATTACAGGGAACAGTATTATAGGGACTCGATTGAAACAGAGAAGGATTAGGGAACTCCCTGATTAAAACGATCAGATATACATGATAGTTGTTCCGTGGATATACTCATACACATGATCTTAGCAAGGTGTGCTTAGACTTCATTGCATAGACTGATTGCATAATTGGGAACCTTGAGAAATGAAGGTTTTAATCAGCTGATCGTTGTTTATTCAATCGATTATCCAATTATTGGACGATCTGTAAGGACTGATAAAGTAAACAGATTAGTTGATATATCTAGGTTTAAAGAATGGTACCTGATGCATGAATACACCAAATGGGCGTTTTCTTCAAAAGTAACTCTGCTAAACTCCATTCAATTTTGTGAAAATCGTGTCAAAAGTCTTGAAGAAATAAAGAGGAAACGATGTAATTTGGTATGAAAACCTCATAAGTTCCCAAAAATTGCCAGTTTTTTGACAAATGTATTAGGAAGTGTCCTTTTGTTGATAAATCAAAAATAGTAATTACTATTTTAATTTAATTAATTAAATTCTGTCAAAGTAAGAAAACATCAATTCAAATACTGGAATTTGTGTTACAGCATGCAAGGTTGTATCCATTTTGTTGGAGCTTTTTGAATTTTTTTTTTGTGATTTTCCCCCTTAAATCAAAGTGATCTTTTCCCAATTCCTCACAAAATGAACTCTCTCCGGCCAAAATCGAACAAAGATTTGTGAAATTTGAATGAAGTATATATATACCAACTTTGTGTATATTGCGACAGTTGTGAAAACTCTCACTTTAATTTGAGCAAAAACAACAACAGTTTTCACGAAATTAACACATGCATTCATATTAAATGTAATATTTCTAACAACCTACATGATTAAATAGACACATTATCTGCATACTTAGGCATCTAAACTACATTTCGAGAATATAAAGTAACCTACATAATTGTGGGTAAAATCTGTACGATGAATATGCAAATTGACATATCCCGGTGTGTGGTAAATTATACAAAATGGCAATAAAGTAATTGTAAGGTTAAATATATGGGTGTTAAGTCATGATGTCCATTATTAAATGCAGCTAATTCTTTATTAACGTCATATAATTAAATGTTCGTTCAACTGTTATTCTACAAGGAATCGCGAATGATAATGTATAGTATAATACGGTACTTTCACGTTAATAACGTTTCGATATTTTACAGAACGGTCAATGATGATTGCCGCACATGCTAAATAGCGTTTCCCGTTATATTAACATATATCTGGTATATTGTACACACGGCATGTCCCTGAGTAAAATTCCACCCTCTTCCCTAAGTCTTATAATCACGCCTCTCCTCCCCACTCCTCCCGCCTTACTAACGAAGAAATGAATTCCCTCAAAGTTGACGCCCGCTGAGTTATTGTTGTCAAAATGTTTGCCACACAATTAAATGAGTACGAAAATAAGAAACATTAGAAAATTCTTGGTAAGAAAAACGAGAGAAAATAGGTAAAAATGGTAGTTGTTCAAACCTGAGTAAATCCAAATGAACAAGAAGATATTTTGAACGTGTTCCAGCATGATGAAAGCGAATAATGAGTGATCAATGACTAGATTATATTTTGTAGTAAGTTAACACAAGTCACTCTCCATCTTAAAAATAACAACAACATAGCATACTGGCGAGTAAATTTCAGTCTATATGTTAGCATCTCCGTTGATATAAAGCTACGTGATTTAGGCTACTTGTTATCTGATATACACAACATTTAATTATTCACTTAATCTCTTTTGTAAAGTATACGGCTGCATTAAAGTTGGCAAAGTCCAAATGATTAGGGGATTAACATTAAGCATTTGAAAAGCCAGAGACAGGCAGTGTAGGTATAATGGTGTACTGCATCACGACAGAGGTTAACCTGTTAAAATAAAACAAGGTTTGCAGCCTTGTATATTTAAACTCTCAAACTACTTTCATCAAACTCTCCTTAAAATGTCAAACATTTTTCATAATTTAGCGGCCTTCGTCCCTTTGACAGCTTTCATCAATTGTCAGTGCAATTTCTCCTTTTATCCAAAACGACTTTCACAAGTCTAATACTCCACGTGAATTGAAAATATTCTTTATGACTATTGTCTACTTTTAGGAAATATGCGGAAAAATACAAGTGTGTTGAGTCAGGTAATTTGCGTTGTATTTTGATATCTTATTTTAACAATTTGCAATGAGGTATCGAAATATGGACATGAAATTTAGACAACCACAACTTTGAAGTGTGGCATTTATCCCAATAACTCTTTCGTCTTGTGGTCTGAGTGTAAAAGACGCTGGACTACATGCTCCAACATTGTCATTTGACATAATGCTTGTGCGCATTACAAAAATGTACTCATGTCATCCCAAAAAGACGAAGATGTGTCCACTTGGACAATACCAAGCGATCGATGATTCGTCGGTAGATGAGGAATATTAATACATATATTCCACCTCAATTACTAGCAAGCAACGAGTTTAAGAAATCTGGAGGATTCATGTCAATTGGGCGCGCGCGTACCATGCATGGAGGGTCATGTGATGTGTTCCAGGTGGTACCAAACTGATATTTCTCTGTAGCAGTTCGAAAATAGTGTTAGTGACTTCGTGAAAGATTTGCACCAAGACGGATCGGACATGGAAACTAACGGCGTAAGAAGGTACTGGTACTTCAGGCCTACGAAATAGTGCTAATATGCTAACGTTAGACATGTGAACTAAATCAGTAGTTCCACGGTTGTCAAGGGTGAGCGTTTGGTGCTGTGGGGAAATGTTTAGTTCAGTGCTACCACGAAATTCTCCATGGAACAGAGCCTAATGCTGCTCGACGGGAATATAGCTATCACGTTAGGGTACAGGCACGGTTATTGCTAGGTAACGGGTGTCGTCTGCTGCTCTAAGCACGCATACACATTTACGTACTAGTTGGGTGAAATCATCATGCGTAATGGGGAGAGTAATATATTAGTACCACCCTGGAACACATCACATGACCCTCCATGCATGGTACGCGCGTACGCGCGTATTTACTGTGTGATAGTCCCTCCAGATTTCTTAAACTCGTTGCTAGCAAGGCGAGAACTCAGGATGAGATGTCCGTCGACATGTTTATTCCCTCCCTTTGTCGCGCTATCCTCTGTTTTGCTCAAATAGTTGTCTTCATTATTGACAACTAGCATAGACAGTCCTTAATCATTGTTTTAATAGGTAGGAAACTAATAAAGGGTGAGTTTACCGCTGACCGATTAACCCAATAGCATAACAGGTACCCTCGACATCACTCGTACCAGTTTCACGAACTGTATAAATATCACTGCGTAGGCCTAAGTAAGGCTAGGTTCAACTACATAGTTCTCTGTAACTCTTAAGGGGCCTACTTTATAACAGAACAGCATTTCCATGAAGCCCAAGGAATCAGGCCTAGGGCTAAGCTAAAGTACAACTACAAGGTTTAACTGGACAATAACTTGTACGTCTAGTGTCAAACTCACATCACCCGTACAATTGGTGGTAGTCTACTCTTAAATATATTGTCACATGCTAATCACATGTTAATGGTAGTACATATGTTGACGTAGAAGGAAAAACTGTTGCTCTTTTATGTGGGGGTGGGGTTATCATCTGAACCCTAAGAACTCCTTTCTGGAGGGCATGAACAGGTCAATTAACCCTTACATGTTGTAATGCATCTCTGGCCTGAGTTGTTTCCTAAATGATACTGACCTGATAGTAGGCCTATTCAATATTTCTACTAGTAGCCTAATTCTATATATTCTAATCATATTATATAGGCCTGTTTGCTAATGATTAAATATCCTAATTCCAATGTGGACACTACAGTCTAATGGGCCGCAATGGTAACAATTATATTTGTTTTGTAATTTCTTTTACAGTCATTTGAATGATGGCTTCATCAATCATACCAAAGCAGCTGGTGACTCTGTTAAGGTGTAAACTTATCCTAAACAAGACCAGATTACTTTCAACTGGTAGCATCTTACAATATCCAAGAGGGAACCGCCCAAAAGTTCAGAGATCAAGACTCTCTGGTTACGTCGAGCCTGTAGCGTCTATTGATGATCCTGAGAAAGAGACATGTGAAACACAGACCGAGAAGAAAACTGAAATAAAAGAGATAGATTTGGAACTCCATCGACCTGTTATGTTGGAAGAGATCATCAGCTTTTTCCAGCCAGCTGAGAATCAGGTATTTAAAGCAGATTCTGGATCTCTCACATCCATCCTTGGGGACCATGAAAGTCCCACATGTGGCTCACTTCTCTTTTTTTGATTTGGGGTCCATAAATGTTAGAATATAATTGATCGTTGATGCAATATCTTGTTGTTCTGTATAAAGAAACAGTCATCCTTTTATTATGTCCATGCCCCTTTATACCCATTCTGGGCCCACCTACATGTGTCAACCTGATTATAGGCATGCAGGATAAATTGAAAAAGCACTAGTTAAATAGTCAACACACCGTTTCGTGACAAAGGTGTTTTATTCCACAGGTACTGTACATCACTGACATAAACAGATGTCAGACAATGTCAGTGTGCAATGTTGTAATTATTTTCTATACAAATAATAGCATTCTGGTTCAGCATTTCAACCCTGTCAATCTCTGGTCTCAAATCTGTTCCTTTCATCTTTTATAGGTTTTTCTAGATATGACGTTTGGAGCTGGAGGACACACTAAAGCTATATTACAGAGTGATCCATCAACTGTTGTATATGCTCTTGATAGAGATCCAGTTGCCTACAAGATAGCTGTTGATCTGGCTAAAGAATACAGGTTTGTTGATTTAAATTATTACTTAAGTTCATTGTACTTGTAGCAGTATGTCTAGTTATTGTTGATCTTAGGAATGTTTAACATTTGCTTTACAGTGCACAATTGCTGTTGTCTGTAGAGCTGTTGTTAAACAGTAAAGTTCACACATGAAAGGAAAGTTACTGTAGGTCTGAGTCTCGGTAATCCAAGACTTTTATGTTATCTCATAGTTTTCGAAAATCATTTCATTAGCATATTTACAAAATGCACCTTTGGGCAGTAGTCTGATTAACCTTTACTTTTGAGAAAGTACTCTCCCCAACCAAGTTAAAACTATCTTTATATCATTTCTGCCTGTTTTGGTGTGAACATATTTATGTCATATATTACTTCTCTGTGTTGACTCAGAACATCTACATAATAACACTAATGTAGCTTTTGTATAAGTAAAAAGGAAGTAAATTTACCTAAACTATCCCCCAAACCCTGTAATATTATCTTGGGCTCAAGAATTAATGTGTGTTTTATGTTACTTTCTTAACCTGAACAAATTATACTTTACATATTTTTATGTTAATTTACTAGCATGGGTGAACCTTTATCCTGGAATGTTTACCCTCCCACAAACCAAAGAACAAATACTTCAATATAATTTCCACCTCTTGCAGTATGACATCATATTACTCCGAATCACAAAGTCAGTGACATGATACATGTATTGCTTAGTAGGACCAGTTTTTCAGTTGAGTCAATAGCAGTTTTTTGCTACAGCTAGGAATGGAATTGCCCATCTCTTTACGGAAAGTCCATTTTGAGAGGTGAAATTGAGTTGATTATCTAGTAAATTCATCACTCATTGCTTACCATATTTCATCTGATTCGATTAGGTCGAGACTGCATCCTATTCTTGGTCGTTTTAGTGATGTGGATGCCTTGTTGAAAGAAGCCGGTGTTGGCCATGGGTGCTTTGATGGTGTTTTAATTGATGCAGGGTGCTCATCCATGCAGTTTGATAACCCTGAGAGAGGATTTGCTCTGAGTCATGATGGCCCCTTAGATATGAGAATGGATGGTGAAAGGTTGGTACCAACAGGGATTAAATATACTGTTCACATTTTGTGAAGCAATTTGGGAAGCATAGGAATTATGGTTTTAATAAAATACTGGAAGTTCTACGGTTTGGTGTGTGTAAAACTGCTAATACATCTTGGCAGTTAAGTAGTAATTTGTTCATTTTGTGTAGCATTTTGCTATATGGTGTTAGATTAATGGTCTATGCTACTTGAGATGAAAAGAGAATGACAGGGAAAGAAACAAACTTATTGCTCTCTCTTAATACAAGAAAACCCAATTTTGAGTAGTGAGTTTGTGTTGAATATCATTTTACATTGTACCTACCACCGGAGTGAAAGGGGAGAGTAAAAGGCTGGTTTGGGGAGAGGGGAAGGATTTCTTTCTTAAAGGATATCAACTGTATCAATGAAATCATGACTACAGGTATCTCTTTATAAGAACCCTGCAGTGTTTTTGCTCAATCAGTTATACGTCTTTTTCGACAGGTTTCCTTCCAATCCTTCCGCGGCAGACGTGGTTAACAACTTGGATGTCACGACACTATCAAGAATATTGAAGACTTACGGAGAGGAGCGGCAGGCCAAGAGAGTGGCTTCCATGATCATCAATTATCGAGAAAATCAGAAACCGATAGAATCCACGCAAGAACTGGCGACGGTGATATCCTTTGCGTTCACTCACAGAGATGCAGCGAATAGTAAAGACGGTCTCGGTCGCAAACTCCACGTGGCAACCAGGACGTTCCAAGCTCTGCGGATCTTTGTGAACGATGAGTTGAATGAACTCTACGGAGGTCTTGTGGCCGTCAAGCCTTTCGTAAAGAGCAGAGGAAAGTTGGCGGTTTTAACATTTCACTCGTTGGAAGACAGGATCGTGAAACGATTCTTGCAGGGAAAGAATGTCAACGAAGCGGGAAAATCCATCCATCAAAGAAAGGCGGCTTCTGATTGGACAACCGATGAAGGGGAAGTTAAATCTCTGGATTGGGAGGTCATGAACAAGAAAGTTTTGTATGCGAGCGAATTTGAATTATCAGAAAACCCACGGTCGAGATCTGCAAAGTTGAGGGCAGCATACAAAGTTTAGCCACGACCTCGTTTTCACCGGAAAGAAAGAGGAAGCAGTGCTGTTTGACAGTAAATGTTGGAAGTTGGAACTAAAAATGAAGAACTAGGCATATAGATCTTTTGCTATTTTAGGATTTCCATGTGAAGTCGGTGAAAGATTCTTGGCCTTTTGTCTAAGATCTGTTCTTTTAAAATAAAATGGTGATACTAAACCAGCCAAACCACCATCATGATCACGTGGTTGCACCCCATAGGTAGTGGGACCAAGTTTCTCCCAACTCAGAGAGACGAGAGCAAACGTCTGGTATGTTTTTAGAAAACTTCAGGTGTTATACTTCATTTGAACTTGAATGGATGTGAACGCGAACAAGATCATGCACTGTGAACCTCTAAAAAACACAAGAGAATAGAACTTGCCTGTTACTTTGAGCTTGAGGTTTTAGCATCATTTTGCCCTGGAAGTCAAATAGACTGTACATGAATAATCTAAATGATCAATACCAAGAACATGCTGAAAAGGAAAACAAAAACAATTCCTGGTTTTGATTGTCTCTGTTGTATTGAGTTGTATAATTTAACATTATGCTATATTTATTCATAATATATAAGACACGATTATTGATAACTATTGTAAAACCTAAATATTGATACAGCCCTCAAGTCACACATCAAAGGTCTATCCATTCTTATCTAGTACAAGCTAAATAAATTCTCTGATATACTGATTACACATCTGTGAGGATACTTCTAACCGCCGTGGGCTCCTGAAAGGTGTATATCCAGGGGGGTTGGGAAAGTAGGAACACCCCCCTCCTACCCCCCATTTGAAGCCCACCTTCATAGTAGTTATTTGCAAAACCTTTGCATGTTAACCTAATTCTCTCAGAATGCACAATTTCACATCCACATTTTAATTTTCTGTGGAGGGGACGGGTGGGGAATGAGCCCAGACCCCGACATGGGAGTTGACTTTAATGATCTCAGGGCCCCACCCCTCTATTAAAATCCTCGATCCACCCCTGCTGTATATATTCACTAGACAAATTACTTTGAAATTGACACAACTAATAATCTCTGCCTTTTCAAACTTGCAACATTGTAAGTTAGTAAAGATATTCAGAATGTTAATATTTCACACTTTGATACTATCTGTTAAAAAATGAAAAAAAGAAGAGAAAATCATAGCTACATTTACAAATGTACTGCAAATGTTAGTTTCATAGAAGTAATCTTTCAATTAAAAGAAAAAAACCCATTTCAATTTGTAAAAAAGATAAATCTCCCAGTAAAAAAGAAAAGAAAAAGCTTCTTTACCCTGTTGAAATGTTTGAATAGATTAGTTTGACATTTGACAGACCTTCTTTACAGACCTATATTATGATTCAGACCGACTCCACAACATATACACAGACTTTAAAGGCATTGAAGACTCGCCCCATACTGCAGACAGTAATGAAACGTGATACCTTGTTATCTTTTATCTAGACCTGAGATGTCCATCTCTGCTATGTACACTTTGTTGTGGGAATTGACCGTAGCTGTATGTACTGACTGTACACTAGTGTCTAATTACCGACGGTAGCAAGCTGTGTGTGTATTTTCTGGGATCGATGATGGTGTCTAACACTTCTGTTACACCTCATTCGAACTAGGTCAGATTCCCATGAGACGTTTCTTTGTGCGCGAGTCTTCACACCCTTTAAGGCTCACAGACTGACATCATGACTCGAAAGACCGATATCTGACTCAAACCTCAGAAGATTTATTGTACGACTCATAGACATACTTTGAGACTTAACATCTTTGGCGAATACATCCAGGTTACAGCTTGTAGATCTAGCTGGACTGACAGACTTACTTTACATTTGACAGACCTACTC
Organism: Apostichopus californicus; assembly: GCA_020650975.1. Lineage (NCBI taxonomy): Eukaryota > Metazoa > Echinodermata > Holothuroidea > Aspidochirotida > Stichopodidae > Apostichopus > Apostichopus californicus. The sequence goes on from JAIPMN010011034.1 coordinate 9,066, forward strand.
TATGACTCACAGACCTACTCTATGACTCACAGACCTACTCTATGACTCACAGACCTACCTTATGACTCACAGACCTACTTTATAACTCACATATTACCTACTTTATGACTCACATATTACCTACTTTATGACTCACATATTACCTACTTTATGACTCACATATTACCTACTTTATGACTCCCAGACCTACTTTATGACTCCCAGACCTACTTTATGACTCCCAGACCTACTTTATGATTTACAGACCTACTTTATGACTCACAGACCTACCTTATGAGTCACAGACCTACCTTATGAGTCACATCCCTACTTTATGACTCACAGACCTACTTCCATCTCAGTTTTACTTTATCTCTCAATTAGCAGCTTTCCTGCCTATTTGTGAGCTGAACTAAATACAGTAAATTAAACTAGTGTTGATTACATATTTGAATGGTATATCTGTAATTACTCTACACTGATACCCATTTACTATTAAATACAAGTTACAATTATGAAGATATACTAGGACAAAGAATTTTAAAAAATGGCGTAGATTAAATCTGTCACACAGATAATACAAATATATAATAGTATATTGATATAAATTGGGAATGATGTTCATATACATGAGGCAAATAATTTCTCCACTGCTAAACTTTAATGATGGAGGATAGTCACTCAAACTTATTCAATTTCCCTGCATGTACAGTAGGGCCATGTTCCACATGCATGATACAAACTAAAATCTTATATTGCTGTCACAGTACAGGCCTCTGGTAATTGGCTAAGTACACTGCAGGCCTCAAAATTCAGGCTAGTTTAGTACTGACTAAATGCCAGTGTATTTTTCTGTTTGTCAGTAGAAGAAGAAAAGGCACTTGTAATATTTTGCCTGTAGACATGAAAAACATAAAACAGATGATAACACAAACACGGCATGATTTCTGTATCCCACACAAGCCCTTTATGGTGGTTATTACTAATTATTAATGGTACATTTAGCAAATATGACTTCACTTTATTGGGCTGCTCTCACAAGCCTGTAGAGTAGTTGACATGTATTGTAATTCAGGAAAACACCAGTGAGAAGGTGAACTTAGCTAGTAGCTAGTAAAGCGCTAGTATTGTTTACCAATGGGGCTCTCCCGAGGGTTCTGTCCTATCAGATCCACCTCATTCTGCAAATCTTGACGAGCTGCGGTCTACAACTGAAGATCATAACAGTACCACTGGTAGTATTTACAATTTCATTCGTAATTACTTAAGATGAGGTCTTTTGAAACGTATTTCCAAAGTTTCAGGTCAAACTAAATGTTTTAAACACCTCGACTTGTGCTTCCTAAAGCAGTTGTCTCTTTGGGACTAACTGCACAAGTGGGACCTTTAATGAGTCAATAACCCAGCGTATCTGCACACAAGTTCATGTGGCGTGTTCCAATGCTTGTGAGGGGCTTCCATGCTATTGTTACAAGTAAACAGTACAGATCTTGGCACTAGGGCTTGTACGGCCTGTTTTGAAATTTCAGTGACATTTTCATGACTGTTACAGAATTGCAATATATTGTTGCTACGAGAGTGTAGGTTGGGTTCTTTAATTCATATTTCATAGTTTTAATGTAATTAGTCTGGTTGTCCTTTGAAAAAAGCCAAGGATGGTGTCAAATGAGAAATTCAGTTGCCCACACCATCATCATTGGCCATCAAACATACTTGACTTCGATTTATAAAATGAAGAAAAATATGACATTAAAAAATTACACATATGTTTACCAAATGCAACCCTAATATAATAATGGACACTTTGTATAGCGCCGGTATCCGCCCGAAGGTGCTCATGGCGCTTTGCAGAAACAGCAGAAAAAGGTTACATAAATGAAATTTGGAACTGATTGAGGTAAGTTATTCCACACTTTTGCGGCTGCACAGGAGAAGGATCTCTGGCCCCACGGATTCCTTGAAACACGATCCTGGAGTAGGTTTATACTGGACGAACGAAGTGCTTGACGAAGAGGTCTGTACGTTTTTCTTTTTTAAAACCTATTTAAAATTAACTACAAGATTGTAACAACAAATTACCAATGGTCTACACCTGCACTTGATATAAGATTTCATAACAAAAATGACTGATTTTTATTAACACCTCACAGTTCCTGTTTGTGAATACAAGTTTGAGAGAATAAAGCCAGCTATATATTTACTCCCTCTTAGCCCTACACAAATTAACACAACATGAACAATTGTAACAGTATTTCTGAGTAGTGTATTCCACAGCTTTGGCAAAATATACCCTTTCATACATCAAATATGTTTTTTTAATGCCCAATGTTGTAAATTAGCCTCTTTGCAATGATTCCTGAATTTGCATGAACATATCTTGCATGTTACTTTAAGTGCTGTATTGTTAAGAGGACAGCCCAGAGGAAACTTTATTTCTTGACTAAATTCAAAAGAAGGATATGCTCTAATCATCCTGGCAAAATCGGCCTTGTTTTTTAAATAACAACATCTGAAGTTGATTGGTTTTGAGTGAACTTGTGTCAAACAGATTGTTATTTGGTTGTTACTTGTTTAACACCTTTTAGGTGTTAAAGAGATATTCCAGTAGCAGAAAATTAAACAATTTATCCTAAAGTGTAAAAATATTCCACACTGTTAAACTTGAAAACACATCTCAATTTGTCTTGTCCCCCTACAGTTGATCATTTTGATGGAATGGAATGTAATGTGATTTTTTATTTTATGACTGGCTATGCCCTAGATTCCTCCTGGGAGTAGATCACAGTGGGTGTTCTGTGACGTCATCAAAGCTGATGTTCTCAAATGCTTTACTCTCCCATTATCATCCTCTTGATGATTTAACCTTTAAATTTGAAACCTTTGGAATGTTTCCTTTAGTTTTCATTGGTCTTTGCATATAGAATTTTATCAAAATGTAATTCTTTGTTTTTGGTCATACCTTTTTCCTTTATGGATATTAGTCAACTAAATGTTATAAAGGAAACCAAATACAATTTGCAGTTCAATCGCCATGAGATCACTGATTCTGATATTGCCAGATGCATTCACCAAAATCTACCAAATTTGAAAAAAATCATATCTTTGTCATATAGGATTTGACATAGAGATGCAGAAATATGAGGTATAAATAATATAAGCAATAATAAGATAAACAATAAAGCATTTGAGATAACTGCTCTCTTTATAGGTGGATACTGACTGAAGTGAAATCTACGGATATCTGGAGAGCATAAATCCTGAGACTGATGATACAATTATTAGCTATTACCATTTAATGCTGAATTTTACATACTACAGTCCTTACACATAAGTTCTGTCCAACCCATTCCCACAAAACAACATTAATTTGGGAGAATAACATTGCTGAGCATTCTTCCAACCTGCTAAGAATCTTCCATCTGGGAAGCAAAACAGAGAAACTCGAATGCAGCTCCCTGTTTAATAGTAGATACATACATTTACTGCAGAGTGTGAAAGGTCAAGGAACATTAATGCTAACTAATTGGTCCTTATACACATTGTATTCTTGGTTGTTTTCATATTGATATTTGTATTTTTTTTTAAATTTTCTTTTACTTATGTTGTACATCATGACTGTCAAAAGCAGAAAGAAAGAACTTTGTGATTCCTGAATGGTGGACAAGATTGTGATATTTCAAATAAATTTTCATAATATTCAGCTTCAAAGCATTCAACATGATTTCTTGAATCTCAAAGGTGAATATGGAAAGAGTGTAGAACATTTTGTGAACTTGACTCAAGCTGCAGAATAAAGGAAATGAACAAGAGAAACATGTTGCCGTTTCTTTGCTCTGGGTGTGCTCAGGAATATTTGAGTGCCAAACAGATTTGTGCGGAAGTGGGATTCAAGTCCTGGAGCAGGGGGAGCAGGGGTATCAGGGGTGGGGGTTCCCCTCCCCATTGTCAAATTTGTGCAAATTGAAGTATGCTTAGACTGCAAATGGTGCTATCTTTATCCTATTCTGGCACTAACTTCTGTGCCAAGTAATCACCCATATTTTAGTAATGGTAAAATTTGTTAAAATAATCACCAAACAAGAATTGTCAGGCGGAAAAGTTTAATACTGTTGTGCTTGGTGAGCGCATCTCCCTGTAGTAGTTCGAATACTATGTTGTGGGTTTTTCCACCCACTGTCTCTTTTTCCACCCACTGTCACCTTTGAGACTATATGGAACACGGTATGAAGTCGATTTTCATTTGATTATTTTTCTCTTAAATTAAAATTACTGTCATGACTCAACTCACCCCGTCAAGTTTTATTATTTTAAACTAAATTTGCTACACTCTGATGAAAACCATATTTTAAAGTAGTTAAAGGAAAGACCCAGTCTATGAAAACATCACAAATCAATACTTCAACCCTCCAAAATCATAAATGAAAAGGAATGATCAATTGGTTTGCAAATGAAACAAAACCGACTCTTTAATTTCGTGGGACACATAATTTTCTGTACAGGATTTAAATAATTAATAACTTGGCAAGTAATGAGCAGGAATCAATTGTTTTATTTAACCAAATCACTCTTTGCAGAGAATGCATCCAAATCATCTGTAAATATCACCAGTCTCGATCAGGCCAACATTACAACCCCACCCCCACCCCCACCCAACACCCCACAACCCCACCGAGCCGAGTTACAACCCGACTCAAAATGCAGCATTCTGTGACTTTCTTTAACCAAACCTCTATATTTCTAATATTAACTTAAATTACAACATCCAAAACTGTTGTGAAAACTGCTGAATCTTAGTTACAGTGATGGACAAAGAAATGAGTAGTATAAAATGCAGATTAGGAAAAAATTGTTTTGCAGCATATTTTGTTTTTTCATAATTTTTCAAGATAATGACTTTTGAATGAATAGAACAAACAGGATCACACTGGGGTTGATGAATAAATCTGGTAAAGCAAACCGTACGTCACTGAACGTGTCAGTAATGCCTACGTAACTGATCGTGTCAGTATTACCTACGTAACTGAACGTGTCAGTAAGTACCTACGTTACTGAACGTGTCAGTAAGTACAGTTCCGTAGATGGAGGTACCACACACGGCCGATTATTCAGGCACCTTAAGAGCAAAGAACTTCTCCTTATTCTTAAAATATTCATTGAACCTGGCGATACCATAGCTGAAATGAAAACAAATAAAACAAAAAGAGGGTTCTAAACGACTGAATGAAGAATGCATTTGAGGGTGAGTCTAGTTACAAATATTATTATCATCAATGGCTAAGGCAGAGAATAATTTAGAGTTCATATTTTTGTGTTACATTTTGGAAGGCTCAGACTTTGTATCCTCTCATTGAATACTGTGGTTCCTGTATACAAAACCGCTATACGTTCCCTACAGCATTTTAGTCGGAGTTTACGTAGTAGCTCCGACCGGGAATTCTGGCTCAATCAACCACGCTCATGTAATAATTTATATGGTGAGCGTACTTTTCGACCTGTGCATCATGCCTATGGAATAAGCTTCCACATTTACTTACCTCAGTGGACGATTTTTATCTTCTAATTCTAAAGTGAAGACTCATCTCTTTGAAGAGTATTTTTAATCAGAATTGTTTATGTATTAATTTTTTTACATAGTATTCTTTATTTATTTTTGTATCAGAGAGTTTAACTTTTCTAATTTTTCACTGAATTTGATAATTTTATTTCAATGCTTGTAATTTATATGTTGTACGACACGTTGAGATGTTTTTACATGTAATACGCTTTTTAAGAATATATTTACATATATATTTACATATATACAATACATTACATTACATTTAGACTTTGTCCCTTCATGACTTTCTCCTAATTTCATTCTTACTCTACTGTCAATCTTTTGTAAAAAGAAGGCTCGTGCTTGAAAATAAAACACTCAAGCTTTCCGGAGTTTCCCGTAGGTTCCTCTTGAGTCAAACCCAGTATTGCTCATTCCCTCGGGGGGGTTCTTTTCAGATATGACTGATTCATGAAGACATTTTAATTCTGATTTTTTTTGGGGCCAAATAAACTGTTACGGAATGTATGCATCACATCAAAATTGACTAAACCCAATGTACAAGTTGCTAAAGATGATAAAATCACACATTTCTTAATAAAAAAAATAAAATAAAAACCCATAAAAAGACATCATTAAATTATTACACCACACGTTAGCCAAACTTACAAACTTGCTACAATGTACGTTATTTTCAAGCTCATGCACCAGATATAGCCTACCCAGATGTTTGTTTATCTCGTGTCTTACCCTTGGTCCAGTTATTTGATTAGGAGATTAAAAGAGGATTAAACTGACAATGGGCGCACTAAACTGGATTTGACAACAATCAAAGCTCCTTTTTCATCTCCTTATTCAGCTCTGTAAATTATTACTACTATTTCAATCCTTGATCAAAGGCAAAGTAAAATTCACAACTTTGCATACACAGCAGATGAATTTGACAGCTTCTTGTGAATAGGATATTTGTCACTTTTTACCAACGATAAAAATTAATAAACATTGATGCCCACCCAGTGGTTACTTCCAACATTACAAAGGGTAATTTATTAACACAGCTTGACATATGCAGAGACTGTGGCTACTTGTTAACATGATTGGTTACTAAAATTCAGAACAAAGCAATTTATCAGGGTTTTTAGCTAACTGTTGACTTGTTGCACATCATTATAACAATCTAACATGCTTATATACATAGTCTTCCCAAAGTTAACTTTCCACAGATAAGGCTTTAATGTCACATGTTGACCTCTGCTGACATTTTGACCCCAATTAAAAACAATAGGGACCTTGTACTCATCACACTAAAGCCAACTGCCAAGTATGGCATATGCAAACATTCTCCTCTTTGAAAAGATGCTGACATTTTGACTCCAACTAAAAACAATAGGGACCTTGTACTCATCACACTAAAGCCAACTGCCAAGTATGGCATATGTAAACATTCTCCTCTTTGAAAAGATGCTGACATTTTGACTCCAACTAAAAACAATAGGGACCTTGTACTCATCACACTAAAGCCAACTGCCAAGTATGGCATATGTAAATATTCTCCTCTTTGAAAAGATGCTGACATTTTGACTCCAACTAAAAACAATAGGGACCTTGTACTCATCACACTAAAGCCAACTGCCAAGTATGGCATATGTAAATATTCTCCTCTTTGCAAAGATGCTGACATTTTGACTCCAACTAAAAACAATAGGGACCTTGTACTCATCACACTAAAGCCAACTGCCAAGTATGGCATATGTAAATATTCTCCTCTTTGAAAAGATGCTGACATTTTGACTCCAACTAAAAACAATAGGGATCTTGTACTCATCACACTAAAGCCAACTGCCAAGTATGGCATATGTAAATATTCTCCTCTTTGAAAAGATGCTGACATTTTGACTCCAACTAAAAACAATAGGGACCTTGTACTCATCACACTAAAGCCAACTGCCAAGTATGGCATATGTAAATATTCTCCTCTTTGAAAAGATGCTGACAATTTGACTACAATTATAAACAATAGGGACCTTGTACTCATCACACTAAAGCCAACTGCCAAGTATGGCATATGTAAATATTCTCCTCTTTGAAAAGATGCTGACATTTTGACTACAATTATAAACAATAGGGACCTTGTACTCATCACACTAAAGCCAACTGCCAAGTATGGCATATGTAAACATTCTCCTCTTTGAAAAGATGCTGACATTTTGACTACAATTATAAACAATAGGGACCTTGTACTCATCACACTAAAGCCAACTGCCAAGTATGGCATATGTAAATATTCTCCTCTTTGAAAAGATGCTGACATTTTGACTACAATTATAAACAATAGGGACCTTGTACTCATCACACTAAAGCCAACTGCTATTTATGGCATATGTAAACATTCTCCATTTTGAGTAATGAGTTACAAGGTTTTCAGCTTCTGACCTTCATTGACCTCACATTGACCTTTGGACCAAACACCAGTGTTAATTTCAGTTTCCATTGATAGGCAACAAATGTCACCTGTGCTCTACATCCTACACATCCGAATTTCTACATCAAGATAATCCTTCTGCTTCAAACCATGAGAAAATGTGGTCTGATTTTAACAATTTAAATTATTACATCGAGCCAGGACTCGGGTGCAAGTGCAACATAGACAACCAGAAAAACAACTGAAAACATAAACTGAAAGTAAAAAATTTAAAGTTATCAAGTCTGCGAGAAGGTTCATCTCAAATACGATAAGCAGAGATACTCACTCTAGAAAGTCAAAGTCTATGGTAGAGTTATGGGCTTGTATAAGACCCCATGTCCCCCAAAAGAAGTGAGCAGCCTGTAAGGTAGCATAGACATAGAAAAGAAAAAGGAAAATATATGTAAGTAGAGTGTACACTCTGAGATAAACGTGAGCAATTTCAACGCTAACAACGTAATATACGTCCACTCAAATGTAACAAGTCCTAAACATACTCTTTTTTAAATGTGTACTGTACGATCTCAATCAAAGAATTTTGGTAGAGGAAATAACTAAGTTTGGATGACTTTTAAAATTTTGGGAGTCTAGAACTATTAGCTCAAGGTATCAAAGACTCCAATTAGAGCCGTAACTCCTTCGTCGTTATACACAATGAAAAAAAAAACATGTTTGTGAAAGTAGGCGTAAATACAGTCAGTTCATATAACCAGTAATGATTGTAAGGTATGATACACTGGGCCTAAACACATTCACACTAAAATACAATAGTGACAAACAATTTGTAATTTCATGCATCCTACTTTTTTCCCTTGTTATTTGCTTTATACAAATTCCCAAATATGCTTCCTTGGAAATTTACGAAGGATCGTAGGCTTAGCAATCGCTTACTTGAATGTTCAAGTCAAAATGTAGGTTTATACACATGCCGCAACAGCCTGTAGCAAAAGACTAAAATATGATGTCGTTTGCAAAACGTTAATGTGGTAACCTGTTGTATGATGGGTACCGACTTATCTTCACTAGAAAAAGCCTACATCAGTGTGATCATGTGGAAATCACCTGCTGTACCTACAGGCAAAACGCGAGAAATCACGTAACAAGTTGGAACCTGGATATTCCGACAGAAAAATATTTGGCGATGAACATTACAATTTATGTTTGTAACCAGCAGCGCCTATCTTATTTGACAAGCAAAGACAATTTTGCATCCTCTTGACAACCAGTCTAAAAACTACACAACAAGGGTTATTGAACTCTATAAAGGACTTCCACATTTTACAAAAATGTATATTTAATTGCTTCATGGTTCCCTCCGTGAGATACCATGTCTACAATCAGAGGGTGACACACATACACATCTGCATCTACATAAACACATGCACCTCCTCAACATTGCATAGGCTTATAATGCCATCGAAATCACTCACTAATGAAAATTTGTTGGCTAAAACGTAGAGCTTCTCTACTTGAAGGTCAGTGATGGGTTCTGCAATCTTGTTTAATTCATTCCAAGCCTTGAGATATTCTCTTATCCATTTCAGTTGGTGTTCCTTCTCAGGATACAGGTTGTAGTCGACCTCATCAACACCTGTTTATAATAGATAGAAGAAAATAAAAATCATTAATATAAACTTGCGACACAAATTGGGTAGCATTCATAGAAACTTCAGTCTGGGTTGTGGCATCAAATGAAAGAAACATGTTTGATATATAAACATAACAGGAATTGGCTGTAACAATGACAAACATTGTCTCAAACAGATAGCTTGTGGGTATCCATATTACTGCAAGCATAGGCATAGGAGCCCAATTTGATTTTGGGGGGGCTGTAACGACTTGCCCGAAAAATATAACCAAAATTTTTCGTGCGCTCCGTGCGCGTTCAATACGTTAATGTTCATATCATATAGGGTAAGCTTAGAACTTTATTTTAATAACCAAGGAGATTTTTTTTTTAACTATTCATTTCCTCTAGCTACATCATTACAATTTATTTTCTTTCAGTAGGTGCCTGAAAAATTCTCAGTATATTGCCTGAATTTTCACAAAAATATTTGGTTGGGAGGGCTGTATCCCCCCCCCCAGCCCCCCCTCCCCCCGCCTCCTACGCCTATGACTGCAAGCATTTTATTATGTTAGATAAACTTGTAGTAGCGCTTTATAGACACAAACAAAACTTCAAAGAAGCAAGAGCAAACCCTATTCTTGCGGACCACTAAATATGTCATTGTCTACTGGAAGCAGCTGTTAACCACAAGTGCTACGATCAGACTAACTTTGCTTAAGTTAGTTTGATAATTGTAAATGTTATCGCTCACCGCAGTATTCATCAAAATGGTTCCCGATTTCAAAGGCTTGAAAGTTGTAGTTGGCATACTCATAGTCAATGAAGTAAACTTTATCTGCGGAAAGCAAAAAGAAAGCATGAACACCAATGGGAACAACTGACAGAAATATTATAATCTTGATGTGCATATACATTACACAGTACAGTCCATGCGTTATTGACCAATATGTGCGCATACACTATGAACTTAATTATCGACCAATATGTGCACATACACTATGAACCTATTTATCGACCAATATGTGCACATACACTATGTGCACATACATATACTACAATATGTGCACATACACTATCAACCCATCTATTGACCAATATGTGCACATACACTATGAACCTATTTATTGACCAATGTGTGCGCATACACTATGAACCTATTTATTGACCAATGTGTGCGCATACACTATGAACCTATTTATCGACCAATATGTGCGCATACACTATGAACCTATTTATTGACCAATATGTGCGCATACACAATGAACCTATGTTTTTGGCCAATATGTGCGCATACACTATCAACCTATTAATTGACCAATATGTGCACATACACTATGAACCTATTTATTGACCAATATGTGCGCAGACACAATGAACCTATTTATCAACTAATATGTACGCATACACTTCAACCTATTTATTGTCCAATATGTGGGCATTCACTATGAACCTATTTATTGACCAATATGTGCGCATACACAATGAACCTATGTTTTTGGCCAATATGTGCGCATACACTATCAACCTATTAATTGACCAATATGTGCACATACACTATGAACCAGGGTTCGGTTTCTTCCGGAAGAAACCTATTTCTTCCGGGGACGTGGAAGAAACTGGAAGAAACCTGTTTCTTCCAGGTTTCTTCCAGTTTCTGTGAAAATTGGCATATAGGCAGCACAGCCCACATACATAATAAAGAGACAAATAGCTTACCACCATCTGACTGAAATGCATACCATTGAAACCATCAAAATATGATATTTTTGTTTTGATTATCATTTTGGGTTTTTTCTACACCAAAAGATTTTTGCTTATAAATCACAATATTGAAGGACTACTTATCATCTCGCGATCCCCCCATCAACCAGAATTGCATAACTGGCCATACTTTATGAATGATTAACCTGGATTGGCCCATGCACTGAATATGGTCATAGTGGTCAATGTAATCGTAGTAATGAGTGTGCATTGTAGTAGGCCTACACTAGTTTCCAGGGAACACGTGTCCCTCCACTCAGAAACTAGTCTTTAACTAAGAACTGGGCTATAATGAGGACCATTCTGGTCTGCAAAATATTGCTTGCCCATAGTTGTTCCCTTAATTGTCGGATGCTACAGTAGCCTAGTACTATATTGTGTACAGTATATGCTGGAGCCAGGTCATGTGCTCCAAACCTAGATATAGACTACCTAGATGACACTATAGTGCTTCTTGTCCATTTATTACATAGTTAGAAATCATTGCAGGTTGTTATGAAACTTTATCAACAGTTTTTCCCCAAAAAATGAGTTTCTTCCATTTTGTCCGGAAGAAACTGGAAGAAACCTATTTCTTCCGAGTGGAAAAAACCGCGGTTTTTTCCGCCCCCGGAAGAAACCTGCGAACCCTGCTATGAACCTATTTATTGACCAATATGTGCGCAGACACTATGAACCTATTTATCAACTAATATGTACACATACACTATCAACCTATTTATCGTCCAATATGTGGGCATTCACTATGAACCTATTTATTGACCAATATGTGCGCATACACTATGAACCTATTTATTGACCGATATGTGCGCATACACTATCAACCTATTTATTGACCAATATGTGCACATACACTATTAACAAATTTACAACCAATATGGGCGCATATTGGTCACTATGAACCTATTTATCGACCAATATCTGCACATACACTATCAACCTATTTAAGAATGAAATTTATAAGGAATTCAGTTGAATGAATGTAATCATTTTAATTCAGCTGCAACTTTAAGCAAGGATTTGTGACAACTGATTGCACTTGTGAACTGACCAGAGAAACTGGGACATATTTTCTTGACAACGTACAGTATCTGCTGCATAACTATGTACACAAATATTTGAGAGTATTGTAGTTTTCAAAACTAGCTAATATCATCAATAAGCTATCTTGCCCAACATACCTAATGCTTGGAGCTAACCGTTAGATATTGACTTACAAAACGAGGAAGATCATTTAATCTTTTAACATGGATAAAAATTCTGATTTACTTTCTTGTTTATCGTGAATGATATTGGCAAGGAGTAGATCGTTGTGAGCAAACACGACGGGCGATTTCAGAGGCAGGAGAACTTCTTCAAGCTGTTTCATCTCTTCCTCAAGACGTTCATGAGAGGGACCCTCTTTTACATACCTGTAATATTAGTTTGAAAAGGTATTGAGAATTATATTTACATCTTTTCAGAGAAATCATCCACAGTAATGTCGTCCAGTTACTGAGTTGTTGACATGGACGTTAAATATGAATCTAAGAGACTGACTTCGGTCAGCTTGGGGCTTTGATAAGCCAGTGAGGCTTCTTCGCGAGTTCCTGCTTGTAGGAGGATCTAAATACATACATACAGTACATTCACGCACACAACCACCATCGCATAGATTCCTTCTGCCTCCAGCAAGGAATAAAAGAATTATCCAAAATGAAATTAAAAAGTCTGTTAATTGGATAGCCACCCAACGAGACGTGTAAGTAAGACAAGTCTTTCAGCTCCTCCCTCATACATGTGTGGCTGCTTGCAGGCTGATCATGTAGCAATTTTACGGGTAGATTTGGGTGACATTAAATACTACTGTTATATTGCAGTAAATCTCAATATGTACATTGAACAGTTTTATTAGCTTGATTATTAAATTTTCCTATAAAGTTTACATAGAAGTAACTAGTGTGGGTAATACTACATCACAAGGATTGAAAATTACTCATTAAGCGGGGAGTTGCGTAGCAGCATAAGACGAACTTGTCACACTGAGGTTGGCATGGCTACCGTTTGTCGTGTAATTCTCACACCAGAATGTGGCATATACAGTAGCAGCTGTGTAGGAAACATTCATCACACCAGAGTGTGGCATATCAGAGACATTAGGAGATATTTGTCACAAAGAGGATTTGGCATGGCAGTGTTAGGATATGCTCATCACACCGATAGTTGCATTGATATACTTTGGATAGGATTCAACCAAATGCATTGATTGGATATATACCTCACCTTTCATTTTTCTTTTCGTCTTCAAACTGCTCTGGTAAAACTTTCAGCCAATTCCTTAATGTGACAAACAAGGCTGGCTCGCACTTAAATCCATCTTTAGGCTTCAGTGTATGCAACCTTGCCGTCTCTTTGGCGATGATCCTATTTCAATAGAAAAGAAACAAGTTTCAAAATTACTTTTTATTGTTTAGCTTGCTGTCGGGCATGTATATGATATATCAATTGAAAAGAACCATCAAATTGTGTAAATCACTAAGCCTTTTTTATAAATTAAATTTCAAAGGACACTGACATTGCATTATTATCTTGTTGTTATATTATTATAATAATAATAATAATAATAATAATAATAATAATAATAATAATAATAATAATAATAATAATAATAATAATAATAATAATAATAATAATAATAATAAT